>JAQFYC010003915.1:0-19002 GCA_034694165.1 Tomocerus mixtus | reverse complement strand
AAACTCTCATAATAACGTAAATGCAAATTGAAAGTCTGGCTGTTCTTCTTCGTATTGTTTTTCTTTTAAGTTTTATCAACTTCTTTGCACTTCCACAACTCTATGCTACGGTTGTGGCTATACTCTAGAAAATGTAATTAGACAAGGTGACTGGCTACTGCCTACCTTTCCCCCTTTTTGAGCAGGTACCTAATTAACGACTTATTAATACAACACATTAGTGTAATGCTTTTAATTGATAATTTTACGAACAATGGAGACTTTACACTATACGCTAGCTATTAGCTGCATTGCCAATTTAGCTAATATTAACATTATTTTAATCCAGCGTCACGTCACGTCACATTTCTCCAAAAAGTACTTTATTTCACTTCACTACCTCATTAAACATTCGCAGATGGACAACTTCAAAGAAAAGTTTTCGACGTGCATGGAAACTTGCATTTGTTTTCCACTTTTCTTAATTCATAACACCAAGCTGTTAACGCTAACATAATACGCTAAATTTTTCTCATTTATGCTAAATTGTTAATTGAATTTGACTAACTATAACTCATTCAACACTTTGCCAACAACTTACTTTACTTTTAATTATTTGCTACATAATTTAATAGTTCAGCTCTTCAAAATCACTTAAAATACTTAGCTTTTTACAATGTAATTTACTCACTAGACAAATTTAATAATTATATGCAAATTATTTTAGAATGTTAAAATATTTGGCTAGGTAGCTTATAATGTTGTAGGCATTCGGATATTATTTTGTTTTCCAATTTTGAACAATAAATTATTAAATTATTCCTGTATTTTTATTTATGAGCCTATGAACACAATCTGTTGGCAATGAAATCGGAAAACGAACACTAAGAAAAATAAATCTACAGTGTAGTGTCACATATTAGAATTTTTCATAAGAAAAGAAATATTGGGCGTTGGTATTGTGTTACCAATTACTAGTTAGTGAAATACAATACCTAAACAGTGTACGTACTGATAGTATAAGAGTAAGCAGAAGCACAATAGAATAAAGTACAACAAAAAACCTCCTTTGTTGGGAATTTAATAAGAGAGATTGAATTGGAGTGGGGATTCTGCTGGGGATGCTAAGGATGGTGATAGGCCTCGGGTCAGCTGTACTGTAACATCTAGCATGTACTAAAGTAATGTCAGAGTCAGGAGAAGATGAAATTACACACTGCAGTGACATACCGACAATAGAAAAGGAAATATAGCGGCAGAAGGAGAGAAAAGCTAAAGCCAACTCAACTCCACAAATGGGAAACAGATATAATTTAAGTTTCTCTTTCTTTTCTCCTCATTTTCGGCTCAGGTTACAATTTCCAGCCAGCTTTGATGTGATTGTGATGTGAACTGAAAGGAAGTGATGTGAGGGTCATAAGGTGACAAGATAAGCATTTATGACACAGAGGTAAACGCGACACTATCAACCTACCAAGTCGAGTCAAGTCACCGCACTAAATCAATACCTGGTAAAGAAAGTGAAACAGATACTCTTTCTAGAGCACACTTCCAATTTATTTATTACATAGTTGATAGTTCAGATTTCAATTGAAATTCGAGTGGACAAAAAACAAAGAAAGGGATCAGAATACTTACATAACACCTTTCCTTAATTGTTTTCTCCACTTTCTCATTTTTGTCAAAAATAGGTAAGAAAAGTGTGAAGCTTGCATTTTTATAGTGAGCATTAAAAGTATTTCTTGTGTGTGAAGTGTGTCATTCCAAAAGTTGCTTTATCACAAACTGCCATAATTCCAAAAATTTCTTATTCCAAAAATGTCCCAATTAAACATGTACCTTATCCACTACTTCATATTTGGAATTGCGAAATTGATATTGGTAACAAAAACTTAGTAAAATTGCCGATTTTATTTTTTAAATAAATTATTTTCAATTTTCTTAAAATAAGAAATTGAACGAAAATTGAAATAAATGATGTCACCATCCTTTGAAGATAAATATATGTACATACTTACATAAGTAGGGATTACAATACCTTTCATTGTCTAACGAACAAAGCACTTGAAAGTGAAAGCCGACAACAAAAGAAACGTAACTAATCCAAATGGTTTGAGGACAGGGATAAATTATTAAACATACCTATGTACTACCTTTCCTACCTTGCCTTGTATAACTTTGGGGATAAAGGATTATTATGTACGGACTACTGCGAAAAAGCTTATTATACTTATTACTTTCACTTTCGCTGCGCCATTATTTGAGTGAAGTATCAAATTACTATTGTTGATTGTGTATGCATTGTGTAACTTAATATGTAAAGGGTTGTAGTGTAGTGCACATATGTACTTGAATTACAGGCCTACCGCTTTATCACGATAAATGTCACTTTATGTCACAGAACGATGTATTTTATGTATAGTTACATAGTTGTTTATTACGATATCAAACTCAACTACAAAGTACGAGCTTCCCTCGGGCAATTACTACACGATTTTTGATATGGGAAACATTATATGGATTACAAGCAAAAATAAATTCCTTTTGTGTTCCGAATTATGTACTTTTAGCGATAAAAACACTTTGCGTAATTACTAATTACGCTAATATAAGTAATTCATCCTGGAGGTATAGTTAATTGCGCTTGTAATAACATAACTGTATGTAGTAGAACATATTTAAGTATGCAGTATGTAATCAATTCTACCATAATATACATTCATTCTTAACTTGTATGGCAAAAATATAAAATCTAGAATTGAGGTAGATACAATACATTATTATCCCGTAATTATCGGATGTCCATATTTATTGACTAGTCACTTCATTAAATTAATCAACTATTGTAAATATCAATGTAGGGTTTTGTATTCCAGGAATATAAATATATAATTAGTAGATCAATGTAACTATCTTATGTACCTACATAGTTAAACATGAGTGTTTACCAGAATACTAAAAACGTATTTTTCTACACAAGTCAGGAACGTAATCTGAAAGTAAAGCAAAAATAACTTTAAAGCCAGATTTTATATTATTCGTACCAAATAATAATTACATTCAGAAGAAGGGAATAGATAAAGTTCATTGAATAAGTGTATTCAGATTAAATATAATCACTACAAAATTTTAATAGTCAAACAATAAAAAAGAAATTATCTTGTTTATTTTAGGAAATCCGATAGAAGTTGTACGTTCATGAAGCGAAGAGTCTCTGCTGTCTACTTTTAGTAAAAATGGATGGAGACAATCATCAATAGAGTGTAGATATACATTTAAAGGAAACAACATTATAAGTTTTGGATTTTTATGTAAGTGTGTCTTACACGGCTTCTTCTTTTGCTTTTTCTTTCGCTTTGGGACAAAATGAAGGTAATGGTTGCCAGGAATTGTTGCAGATAAGTTGGTTGAGTTCGGCTAAACCTTGAGCAACTCCATTTCAATTATCTTTAGTGTATCTGAGTTTTTCCTCGCTTTGTCCTCGATCGTTTAGCGTCAACGTAACCAATGTATTTATGTGTTTGTGCTTTCTACGGCATCAAGATATTCTAAAGCCAAACCGAGTCGAAACCCAGAGAAACGTGGACTGGAAACCATGCAAGCATCTTAGATTTATATATCGCTTGGCTACTTTTCCAGGAAATCATTCCAGCATCTCTTTTCCTCTACATTACCTAACTTCTTCTGCGTTCTTTTTACTGTTTCCATGAACAAGATACCTAAATACATGTCTACTATCTGCATTACATACAAAGTATAAATACCTACCTTACCTTCGTATTTATCTATCTACAACATTTATTTTGCAGTACAGATATTTTCTTAGTACAATGTTGATACATATTTATCTGTATATACTATTACATACACCTAGTGTTTAGATATATAAACATATAAAGTGGAGCACTTCAATTTCTTGCTTTTAGTTTTCTATCCAATACTGTTGCATAATATGAGAACCAATTCTTTATAAAGCTGAATTTTATTTGAGTTTTCTGATAACTGATAAAACTGAATCGGAATTTACAGCTGAAATGGAAACAGGTAAACGAACATTGCAAAAGATATCAAAATGCTAACTTCCGTTCTTTCCTATCAGTTCCTATTCCGAACTTTGTATGGATGCATGTACATTACTAGGGAATCCTACCTAGTTCTACTTTCCCATACATATATTCTTAAAAGCTGCATGAGAATTCCATAGAATTCGTCCCACTTTTCTGCGTGCTATATTTTATTATTTGTCAAAGTAAGAGATTCCCTAGAATTTAGGAAAACCATTCAAACAAACAAAAAATTATATGGAAGTTTGTGGCTTCATTATGAAAATCCGAGAGACATTAGGTTTCTGTATAGATACCAAGGAGAAGAGATGTGAACTGATATTATGTACAACTTTAAATGTATCGAATTTCCTTTCTTCACTTAAGTGCATTTCATAGTACTGTAATTTGCAAGCTTTCTTATTTTATATTTTTACTAGTGAAAGAAATCTGAAATAGAGACAGGAAAGCAATCTCTTGACTTCACTTTCTTTGGCTTCCATTACTTTGACAGGTTTTCTATCTTAGATTTCTGTCTGAACACCTACCTTTAAATCAAAGGTAACTCACAGAGTTAGCTTTCTGCTTTGTTTTGGCTACTCTCCCTTTCTTTTTATCAAACTTAGGAAGCCAATCAAGTCAAAATGCCTTTGTTTCTCTTCCAAATCACAACCTTTACTATTCATATAGCATAAATATACCTAAATAAATAATGTACATTATACAACTTGATTTTCATAGAAATAAATAGGAAGCGTATCATCTTGGATATCATACACTGCAAATATATACAAATTCACAACAATGCGCAATATTATGCAATACACATAATATTTATATGCGTATATCAACCGTGAATCTAGTAAATATGTTCACAAGGTACTTGTATAGGTACAAAATCCAAAAAAGATACTGTGTTCTGTGATATACTTATTTATTTTAGTTTTAAAATTAAAGTAAATATGTATACCTAAGTATATAATTTTTATAGCAACAGATTTTACATAGGTACTGTAAGCTTGAAAAGCTCCTTCCTATCCTTCCATTAGAAATATTTCCTTCTCTAACTTATCTTCCTAAAATCATCAAAATATATTGGTGGCTGCTTTGGCTTAGTGCCGAAGTATCGAGCTGTGTGTAAAAACACAGAGCCGAATATATTTTTGATGATTTCTTTGCTTACCTAATTTAAATAACCTATCCTATCTATTCAAATACAAATCTTATTTTAACAATTTCCTTTCCTATATTTATATGTATACCTATCTACCTGAGTTACGTTCCCATAAGGTGGAGTATGTGGCGTAAGAAAGCCCATATAATATATACTCTTCCCGACAGTACTATGTATAAGAATGTAATATTATTTAGGTTTACTTTGAAAAACCAAGAAATCAATGCAATGGCAACAAAATAAAAACAAGGACGATCTACTTAGTTAATATACCTACATATAATATATATATCTATATTGGGCACTGTCTATAATATACTTTACTGCATCAATTTGATTTTGCAAAGCAAAGCACGAAATGTATTTTTGAGTTTTATGTTCTGTTTCGACATACGAGAAAGAGTCTGATGTTAATTCTAATGTTTCCATTCAATTCCATACAATTCCATTTGTGCTAGTACTATGCTGCGGTGGATTGGATTGGATACTTTAGGTACCTAATAGCATATCTATTGCTATTTATTTCATCGTGAGCTGAAGTACACAGCTTCTATTTTATTCTGTCCAGAATTGCATTGCATGTCGTGTGTTCAGAAAAGAAAATATATTTATACTATGTATCGGTAGGTACCTATTCGCTATCTAAATATATAAATACTCACTCCCAACTTCAAACGGAAGGACGTATACACATGAACATGAACATCAAAACGAACAAGACGTTTTTCATTTATAAAATAATGCTGTTCTACTACAATAGGTTATTTGTCTTCTTATTCGAACATGTTTTTGTGATTTGTAGATTCGCAATTTAGTAGTTATATACTGATAGGTACCTAAATAAATTGGAAATCCTAATACTATCAAACCTTGACTCTATTTAATCTACCCGTCCTTTTCCTTTACATAGGGTTTTGTTTTTGCACTTAAATGCTGATAAACTAATTTACTATTTTACTTAGGTACATACTTAAGTTAACATAGTCCAGGGCATTAATTTTAGTCACTCTCCTTCTGCTTATAGTTGAGAATTTAGGTTAAGAGATTATTAGGTACTATAAGTAGCTAACCCAATTTATAGAGAAAAGCAGAGCACACCTGAGGTGGCCTATATACTAATGAAACTATATGGATCATATCTCTATTTGCATGTCCTCCACAAATATTAAGAATTATAAACTAAAGAAGGTACAGGTGCTAGTGTAGTTTAATTGTACGTACATGTCTCCCTGATAGCGTATCACAAGGCATCACATGTTCACCAGGAGATAAGGGAACGGGTAATTGCTCCGGACAAGCAGGAAATGAAATTCAATTTTGCTCAAGAGAAAACAAGGACTAAACTTCGTTTAACTCACTCCCAGGCATGTCATGTCATGTCATTCTATATAGTATGTACATACTACATAAACACTGATACAGATATGATACACAACTAAGTATAATACGCTTATGCTACTGCTCCATTTCATTTGAGAACAAACAAGAGAACATCTACTACAATGTCGTGTCAGACCCATAATACATAAGTAGTCCAGTTAGTGCGTCCCAAATTCCAAAATATTCCAGCCATGCATCCACTTTACCGTTTGAGTGTGCGTACTGCACTTCATATAAAAATTCTTGAGAAGATGAAAGATCACTAGGCCTTAGAAAAAAATTGGTTTCTTTTTTTAATAGTATTCAATATAACCTAGGAAGGTTAACACCAAAAATTATTTATATATAAGGTTCCCAAATACGAACAAGGATCTAACAAAACTGGCATAATTAATAATTATGTCTTTGATATTAAAAACAATTCTCGAATGAAAATTCCTAATTTAATTATGTGTGATAAAGAAATGGAACATTTTTGATTGCTAGTTTGATTAGCCAATTTTTGTCACTAATATAGTATGTAGGTACTCGTAATAAGTTATATAGAAGCCAAAACTTGTGACTAAACTACTATTTACTTATCATCATGACATAAATGTTGATTTATCGGTTTCCTTTACTGTAATTTGCATATGTAATGGAAGAATGCTAAAATTAATTACATACTGCACAGCACATTCCGACAAGAAAGAGAGAACATTCCCAAAATATAGGAGTATTAGCATTAATCTGTTACCTTCCTACTTATTTATTTAAAGACGAGTTAATTTATACTAAATACACGTTACTGCGTTTGTAATCAAATAATTAAAAAAGGGTTACTTGAAAATAAGTATTTATTAGTCGCTACTTGTGTCAATTCTTAAGTCTTAGTAATAATTAAATAGTGTAATAATTGCTAGATACAATTACTACTCCTCTGTCTAAACATCTGAGGCGTACATTACTTAGAAAAATACTTGCTGCTAATGCACTATATTTAATCAGGTCTGTTAATAGTCAGCACGTGTTCTAATTTCTTATTTGATATCTGTATTTGTAATTATATATAGTGTGCACGGTGGTATTGTTAGTCAGTCAGGAGAGTTGTGAATTGGATTGAATTGACATTTGGATTGAAGCAGAGGAGCAGCAGCATGGCCTAAAAGTATTGTATGTACCAGGGAGTGTCATACTCTGGAATTTCTATTTTATAAACAAAAAAACATCGAATAAAGCAGATTCGAAATAAATAGGAGAGAAAACAATATTATTTTACACGTTTTCTGATCTTTGTCGTCTTTCTGAACTAATTTCTAGCCTTATGTAAGCATATAACTGTTTTGTACCAATTTTTACTTTCCACAACAACTTAACTGAGCAAATACAAAAATTAAATTTTTCTTGCTTTAATTAATTGAAATGTATTTTGCGTTTGTATGGCAGACGTTCCCGATCCTGAGAATCCATGGCCTGGCCATGCGATTAGGATATTGCGGCGAAAGTAATATTGGGAAATGATTGTTTCGTGAGTGAGCGAGGAATCAACGGAATACTTATTAGGTTCGTAGTGCAGTGGGCAATGCGTTCTGGAGAAAGTTGCTTAATCAATCAGATGAAAGCTTTATTAAGGAGGGCGAGATGAGAGAGATGAGGGAGTATGTGTGTGTATGTGTAGCGTATGTCATAAGAGTATTCAATCAGTTTTACTTGACCTTTTTCGTCTCTTTTTCTTTTACTTCCTCCATCTGTCTGTCTGTCTATCTGGCTTGGCTGGCTGGATGTCCCTTCTCTGGTCCTGTTCAGTCTGTCTACTCAATTCTCACAGGAATTACATTCACTTTTGCTTCTTACTAGTTACTCACTCAATTCTCAAAATGAATGAATGCACTTCCAGTTATATGCACAACATAGTATATATCTATATAGGTATAAGTGCAATAATAAGAAACAAAGCATAAAAGTCACGTCACTACATACTTCCTACGTTTACTGAGTAATAAATATTGCACACGTTTCTTTATTTTTGCACAGTTTTGCATTATATGCAAATTCCACTGTACCATAGTTCTCTCTGCATTTGTTATACAGATACCTGATCTACATACATTGTACTTGGCTCATATATGTAGCACCCTATACCTTTAGCATACTTACTATTAGTAGTATTTGTCATATATGATATATGTCGTGATTAGTTCAACATTTAGTATGCTATATATATAAAGGGATGGTTGTTTTTGCACTGTAGCTATAGAATAGATATTGCAAATGTAGAAATCAATGTTTGTGCTAATAGGGAAATTCTTAATGGGAAGTCAGCTCTATTTTATGGGATAGCTTAGTGCAAGTGAGTGAGTGACTGTCTCCCTGGCTTCATTTTCATTGGAAATGGGAACGGAGCGTGAAATTAGCCTGGATCATCTCCCCACACCTACAACTGAAACACAACATGACATCGCATCGCATGACACTACACTCTTTCTCGCTCACTCACTCAAAAGCCATTGTACTGCATTCTAAGTACTATATTGCAGTGCAGCAGTAGTAGCAGTACAGTAGTAGTCGATTTCAGTTGTTAAAGTCATGTAAGTGAACCACTAAGCCCATAAACAAAAATCCCCTCTTTTCCGTTTCAACTTCGATACAAGAAATAACAGGCGAGCATTTGAGCGAATAGGAAAGATAATTGGTATACAGTAAAGTAAGGGAATACAAGGCAATAGTATACCAAAGAAAAATATTGTAGCAGGCTATGTCCTTCTTTAGTTGTATCTATCTGCATGTAAATAGGGAAAGGGAATATTTGAAGAATGGCAGAATCCACAACTATGAAGAAAAACATTTTCTCATTCCAAAATATTTTATCGCTGAATTGAACTTTGAACTCTTTGAAATTTGAACTTGGGAAAGAAATAACTGAAAGAGGAACAGTAGATATACGTATGTATAGAGGACCCTTAAAAGATCAGCCATGCTACTGATACGACACTTTTACTTGTATTCTATCATTTAAAGGATAATAACACACACTTGGCGTTGAGTTGAGCTAAGCAACAAATAAGACAAGAAAGAATGTTGATGTTGGTTGCCCTTGTCTGCCCTGGATTGGCATGGCATGAAGAAAAGAAAAAGAAAATAGGACGAAAGAGATCCAAGTCTAACCAACTTGAACTGTATTGAATATAAGTACCTTACGTATGTAGTATCTGTATATGTAGGATATACATAACATATTTGTTTTGTATCTGGACTGACTGACTTTCTCTCTAACTATTGTAATGCTACTAGAAACTACAAAATAAATTCTAGAAGAGTAAAGTTGCGTTTAAATTTTAAAGAGGGAAACTCGTCCGAGCTTGCTTTCCTTTTACAATTTCAATTTCATTTGAAAGGAATGAAACGGAAGATTGCGTAGCAAAAGAAACGAGAGTCAATGTCTGTCTTCTCTTATGGTATGGTCTGGCTCAGCCATCCATCCATCCACTTACTGTACTTACCCACTCACAGTCAGTCAAGTCAAGATGAGTCAAGTCAGTCCAGCTTTCTCCTTCCCTTTACACTATCTGTATATATTCTTTGAGAAAAAAGTGCGAATTGGCAAGATGGGGATAGCAATAGCAATAGTGAAAGTGAACTGGAGCAAGGAAGGTACTATTATATATCTAGGCGGTTTTTTGTTTTCTGTTTTCTGTAAGAATTTGAACCCGCCATGTAATAGTATTTAGTAAAAAGGAAAAATGTATTATGGTAATTGTAGTAAGAGGATTTAAGAGTGTGGACGAGGGGCGATGGTAAAAAAAGGTTGTAAGTTGTAAGTAAGTATTTAGCAAAACATAATATTTGAATGGACCCTAAGGATGATGAAAGTGTGTGTATAAAAAAGAAGAAAGTGTGTGAAATGTATTTGTAGAGAGAGTAAGAGAGGGAAAGGACGAATCCTTTGAGTCGTTTGAGAGTTTTGAGAGTGTCTTACCGTTTTGAGTGATGTTCAGTCGATTTGGCATGGTCATTCCACCATGATTGTCGGAATCTGGGTAAATTCCATCTGAGACTTCGGAGGAAGAGTCAACCTCGGAGTCCATGCCTGTGTCATTTCGATGGTGCTGCGGCAAATGCTGGGATCGATTGCTAGTCCGACTTACTCGCTGCTGATGATTTCTCATTTTGCTCGTCTTTTTGCTCACGTGAGGCGGTGAGAAATGGTGGTGATGAGTATGAGTATTGTCCGGCTCGCAGTAAATGCCGTTCGATCGATTCGTCCCTTGAAAACGATACATTTCGAGTGGAGTGCACGGCCGCGTGTCTACCTTCTCGTACACTACAGCCAACTACGTAAGTTCAGTAGCGAACTCCAGCTCTCTACGATATTCTTTCCCACACCCTCCCGTCTCTGCACTCTTTATGTATATGTAGACCTCCTCCTTTAGTTTTACTTTTACTTTTACTTTACTCACGCAGCCAATTTCTTTATCTAAACTATCTTTCAATATATAAGTTCACTTTTCCCCAATTCACAGTCTCAAAAATTAGAGTTCAGTTCACTTCCTACTTATTACTTCCTATATGTAATAATAATAACTTTTTTCTTCTCTTCACTTCCCTTCGCTTGGGTTTGGCTACTTATTTGCCACGAGGGCCAGGCCACGAAGCCCGCACCACACCATACATACTTATCCTCTTCTCTAGACACACTTCCACTAAATTCCGTGGACTGGACTTGCACTCTTTTCCTGATGTGATGTGATGTGATGAGATGATCCTTGCAATGCACTCGTGTCCAGGCCAGTCTCCTCTTCTTCTTTAGAAATACGGTGCAAGTATTTATATGTCGTGTAGCGTTAGCGTTAGCGTCCCGGTTTTCGGATTTTGGATGCAGACTCCAGTCTCCAGGAGCAGGCAATTCTTGCCTGGACTCGCTCTGTCTGCTGCCCGGCTCTCCCTTCACACTCCAATCTGCAACAACACCACAACCAACAATTCATATCGATTTTTCACGCACAAATACTAACTAACTTCTATCTATACATATATTTAATGCATATACTACACTGTTTAGGCAATGCCAACTCTAATATTATGTAATGTATCTCTGTTCATAGTATCTTCCTATCTCATAGACTCATAACATAACAACGTAACGACTAACTGCCCTGCTTTGCTATAATATGCATCTGTATCTCTTCAACTACAAATTATAGAAGAGAGTAGCCCGCTGAGCGAGCTATATGCATTCTATGTACTTACTTACAAATACAACATGCGTTACTCTACTGTTACGTTTACGTTAGATAGCTACAGCTACGCGGTTACTTTACTACTATTTTATTTATCTCATCTTAAATGTACACCGGATATACACGCACCACACACACACCATACACTATTTGTACACGCTCTTTCTACTCCCACGCACAAATAAAATATTATTCTTGCTCTATTGTACATAAGCATTATGCTTTACATTCTAGTTTCGAATATCACCATCACTATCACTATCACTATCACTCCGCTCTGGTCTGAATAAAATAATCATAATATCCTAATACTGTGCATGGAATACCTACTATTGTAAGTAAACTACATACAGATAGTAAATAGGTAAGTCTGAAATGTTCTTGTTACATGAACACACACAAAATACAATCTCCAATGTATTCGTATATACAAATACACACAACACACAGTCATACACGTGAATGTATGTGTATTTGTATTTTATTTGTATGAATGTGGAATGGAGAAAGTGTTTGGCACATGCAAAGTAATGTTATGTTATGTTATGAGTGTAGGTATGTACAAAATGTCCTGAAGTAATACAATATACGAAGGAATGGACGGACATTACACGAGTACTAGTACAAAGTACAAATACAAATTCTGGGAGCAATTTACAGTCCAATCCGCTCTCCATCCATCCCCAAGCAGCCAAAACAGTTTCTACTTCTCATCTACTTTTACAAATAAACGGAATTGTCTTTTCTATTTCTTTTTTATTCCAGTTGTGTAGATTGCATGAGTAGCCGTGTACTGTATGTTATGTACTGTGTAAGTGTAAGTAAGGACAGTACGTCTACAGATATTTGTATTCCTAGAGTATATTTGTAATGTAACGCAATTTCATCTGTAGCTATAGATATCTATGTAGCTGTAGTTGTCTCCCGACCGACCTACCGGCATTAGCTGAAGTATGATATAAGTTGTAAAAGTATTGGTGGTTTGGTTGGTAGAGGAGAATAGGAAAAGCTGAGGTACATTAGAGATATGTAATGTTATTTTATGTTCAGTAATGTATTGCTTTGTTCTGAGGAGCGGACAGATAGAGATACACAAATCAAAGGGATGAGATTAACTGGAGGAATAAACTCTTGTTTAGTGTGACAGGACAGGAGAAGAGTGTGAGATGAGAATGGCTATCTCCTAAGTAAGTACATAGTCATATAAATACAAATACAACTCTTATCTATATGTTTTTAGCTCTACACATAGAATCATAGTAGTCCTATTGTATTTGTACTGTACTTGTATAAGTAAAGTAGCCTTATGTATTATAGTAGCATGCTCTATGTATATATATTTCACATTGTTTCCTTTTGGCTTATGCTAGATTATACGTTAGTAGTTCCGTTTTGTTTCGCTTCGCTGTCTTTGGCTTTCACTCCTTCAAATCCTGAGTAAACATCGATAGGAGGAAAGAAAGCTTTAGTTTGAGTTGCAATGCAATGCATTGCATTACAAAGAAATAGTGAAGGAAAGTCAAGAATAATATCTGAAGAGTAGAGATACAATACACGTTTATAGTAAACAAGCCAGAGAAAGGCAATAGAATGTGTTGTGTTCTGTTGGTTGAGGTTCCTTTCATTTTAAGGATCCCCTCCCGTTCGTTGCTCTTGCCTTGCCTACATTTTCCTTTTGCCCATCAACAAAGATATTCGATTTGGACGAGGAAATCGTAATACGAGCTTTTGATCGCTTCTACTAGTGAATCATGGTGACAAAATGCGAAGGCTTATGGTTAGTGTTCTGCTCTCTTCGGTGGACTTTATGTATTTAGTCCCCGTTAGAGTTACTTGTAATGTAATGCAATAGGCAATAAGCAAGGGAGAGTGAGGAAAGGAGAGGACATGGAAATAGTCTACAGTCTGCAGTCTACACAAATAAATACAATGGCATCGGCTACATATTTATGAAGGGAAGAGAATGGAATCCCGTAATAGGGAGTTAGTTTAGTTGACTACGGACGGACGATGAAGGTCTTCTGCTTAGTCTCAATATTGATATGATCGCATCGCATCAGCTATACATTACATTACTATTACTCCTTGTTTGCTACGTACAGATAGCTCTATAATATTATGTATTATTATTATAAGCTTTTGCATGCATAGAGATTGAGTTGGATTGAGAAGGACAGCAGAAAAGGGTTCTCTTCTCTCCCAGTGGCTGCCGAGTAAAGTAAACTTTAAGGTTTCTCTCTATACTACTATTTACATACTAAAAACGCATTGGGAGAATAAATGTACATAGATATTTGTACACTGGTGGGATATTCCTATATAAGTAAGGATAGACACATAGTGTATACAGTATACACTAATCGTAAGCAAGCCCAAGCCACGACGGGTGTAAATCAAAATTTATTGCCATTCGGAAAACTCATTTTACAGAATGAAAATGTCAAGTGCTATCATTCAATCTAATCAGCTCTATCTGTCTGCTCTATTTCTGGCCTGGCCTGGCTTTACTCTATCTACGTTCTACAGATAGTAAGTACTATGTAGGTAGAGATGATAGGTAGCTGTATGCGTTTGTTAGTTTGGTTAGCTTTATTATCCTACTATCTTTCCAATGCTATAGAGTTACGTTAGCTGTGTAGGTGTGTAAGGGATATAAAGTCTCAACAACTCGAATTGCATTGCTTGAGCTCTGTCTGGGATTTTCCGTTGATTTGATGGAGGATCATCATCATCATTTCCTGTGATGCCACGCTCTCTTTTCGTTTTCCTTTCATTTAGATTTGTTGTCGAGTCAGCTTGATTCGAATATACTTTATTTGGCTTAACGTGCTCTTTCATTGTCAATGCGATCATACATGCCATTCCCATCCAAAACCAAAGAAAGCCAACTCAAGACAAACACAACGCAATTTACAAACAAAAGTCAATCCAATATCTTTTCTCACTGTAAAGTAAACTAAGGACAAGTAAATACTATCAGCTAAGTATATATACTATACAAAAGCACATACATGTTAGAAATACAATGTCCAAGCACTTATAGGACATATACTTACTATTTATATGTATTTATGTCCTTTAGTATGTGTATCTAGGTATACCTTTCAAGAATGTAGTGGACTGATTGCGTTCTGTGAGTGAGAGAGAATTTGTTCTACCAGAATTTATATGGAACTCACTCGCTTTGATGTTTTAAGGAGTTAGCAGTAAGTTCCTAGGGACATTGCATGTGCTGGCCACATAGTCATTCAAATACGAAGAGCAGAAAAACAAGTACACATTAAACTCTGTATATGTAGTGGTAGCATGTAGACTGTAGAGAGGAAAGTAAGTATACAGTTCAAATTCAAATACAGATTAAATGAGAGTAACTCACGATTGTGCCTAATACTACATCTGGTTTATAGAAGCCTGAAAGTTAGTATACAAAAACAATGCGTGTAATAAACTACTTATTTATATACAAATGCACCGAACCAAAAACAAAACCGACAGTTTTTGCTCCTAGCCTCTATCTTATACTTACTTACAGTTGAATTTTGACTTTAACTTCTCGTATAGGCACTTCCGAAACGAATTACAATTATTTAGCTACAACACACTGTGGTGTCCTTCAGTTGCTAATTAATTAACCTTACTCTGATTTACTTACTACAGAAACGGTAGTGACGTATTTACATGTGTGTGGGTTGTTGGAGTGTTTCGTTGGTAGCCCTTTTGATTAACGTAGAGGACAAACCTCAAATTTTGGAGCTTGAAAATAGTTTTCTTCTTCTTTCATTGTTGTTTTAGTGAATTTTAATAATAAATTTATATTACTACCGCTAATTGTAATTAAACTATTAATTATACGCAGTATACTTAGCTGCATTTACACATCTATAGATGAAAGGTTGAATTAAAATTCGTTAGGGCAATATATACATTATGCATAAAAATATATTTAGCTAGTAACTACCTAAGTAAATGGTTTCTCCACGCGTGGTAAAATAAATACGTTTAGGAAACTTAGAGATAGCGAAGGAATTGTACTGAATTCAGAATCTGAAATGAACGAAGTCAAGTTATAAAAAGGGATAGAAGCCGGAAGAGAAAATAAAATCCATCCAATTCAAATCAAATTGCCGTTTTTTTGGCGTTCAGTTCACATCATTTTTCCTTACTTACTCACATCACTAAAATTTTGGTTTTCATGTGTACCTTACATTACATTATCTACGGCAGATAAATGGGTACTAGTGTGCAACAATATATAAGCATAGATAGATGCTTTATTCTATAGGATGTATTCCTGTTGTTGCATACTATACGCATTAATCTTCCACATAACAATAAAAGAACGGAGAAAGTCGTGGCATGTCTTGTATTTATACCTCTACTACATATACAAATATAGTGCCTCCATTAAAACATGTACTTGCGTATAGGTACAATAGTTACCTAAAATAAATATGTGCCCCTCTGTATAGTTTTCTATGTATGTAAGTGCATAAATTCAAAAAGGTACTGTAATACTTTCGGTATCGGAAAGGGAAAAGCCAAACCTGTTTCATTTCTATTGTTGACTTTGGGTTACTTTCTCCACAATAGTGTTTGCATAGATCGAGTAAATATCCATAGATGTCTACCTAATATATAGTAAATACAAGCACCTCCTTATTCCAGATTCAAGCAACATTTGAATAAGCAGAAATAAGTTGGAGCATTTGGCACAATAACATTATGCGTATTATATCTCCACAATGTACATGTACTATCTATACTCTATACTATACGAACCAATTCCTAAATAATAGTATCACATGTGACAATCTATATACTACTATACAGTTATGTATGTATGTATGTAGTATATAGGAACCCATCCCTTAGCTTTAGCACGTGGAAACTCGTTTCCGTTCAATTTCTTTTTAGAAGAGGTTCGCTACCAGTTCTGTCATTTAGGAGCAGTTTCTACTTTCTAAACACACACAGAGCACAGTAGAAAGTAGAAAGAGAAAGCTGTTGGATGTAATACTTAGTATGTAGGAGATATAGATGATAAGAGTGTACTACTTTCTCCAGACGCTTTCTTCGTCATGTATTTCTTTATGTAAGTAAAGTAAAGGTATGTTTGTATGCTGCCAGGCCAAGCCAGAGCAGAGATAGTGGGTTGGTTTGGTTTGGCTATGCATACATAATATGCAGTAAATACAAATAACATTACCCAAGCCACACACACCGTGCCGTAGACTAGAGGTAAGGAAAACGGATGCATTATATAGTAGACCAGTGTTACGTTGGTAGCCATAACATCACATATTCTTTAACTATGCCATGGCATGTCATCTATAATTCTTCAGATAGTGTTGCTATATTTATAAGGCATAGCAGACTAGCAGACACTCTAGATATCATGATGAGATAGCTATTGTATAGATACCTACTTAGTAGATGTATAAATATAAGCAAGCCTCTCCGTTTAGTATACTTATACAGAGAGATTCGCTTACTTTAGTTTAAAAAGACTTGCAGAATTAAAAGGTATGTACAAATACGTAATGTAATATAGCTGTAGCTACACGGAGAAAAGAGCTGGGTAATAACATTACAAAGATTTTGTTATATAGGTACGTATTACGTATTTGTAGTAAATAGGTTCAGACCAGGTTGGCTCTTGTGCTTAGGCATAGAGCCAAACAAGAGTATTCTGTTCTGTAATGTAAGTAGAGAGAAGCGGCTAGTGAATCCAATTTATTTTGTCCATGATCTCACAATCAGTTTAATCTGTACACGTCGTGACGAGATGAATATATTGGAAAAGGGGTCAAGAAACTCGGATTTTAGACCGCGAAACGAACCAGGAGAAATCGGAAGAAAGAGTGAAGGAAGATAAACGACTTTAATACTCCGATCTCTCAACTCTCTCATACTTTTTACCAAACACACTCACACACATACACTTACTCTCCTTACATACAAAAAGATATGCATATGCATGGGAATACTTCTTACATACATAAGTATAAGGTATAGAATATATGTATGTACCATGCTTAACATGAAAAGAGAAAGAATGACATTACATACACCAGGCAAGCCAGACAGAAAGCAAAGGCAAAGGCAAACTAGAATTCGAATATGTGTGGGTGGGTGGGTTTGTAGTAGAATGTCATATTAGAGCTACACAAATAATATGATATTACATCCGTACGTAACGTATGAGAAGAATAGAGTTGAAAATGACAGAATGTGTGTAGAGGAATAAAATACATAGAATAGATTTGAGAAGGGAAAGCAGTGAGTTGCGTTTCCGCCAGTTCAGTTTCCGTTTCTTCTTCGTCCACATGTTCTGTTCTACATAATGTACGTATATCTGTATGTTATATGTATTATATATTATATATTATATGCAAGCAAAGACCTTCATGCATAATATTCATTCCAGTTTTGGATTCTGGTCTGAGCAGTTGAGTGACGAACGAAGAAGGCGGCGGCGGGCGAGGCGACACGTACAAATAGAAATGCCATAGCAGCTCATTTCTCTACTTTCGACGACAACTCATCTTTTACGGCAGAAAAAAACCGCAGATATTACTTGAGTTTAGATGGATGGATGGAGAGCAGAACAGTGAACACAAGACGAAGAAGAAGAACTCTGGCAACCAAAACCAAACCAAATGTCTACAATCTACGTACATATGTATATACGTAAGTACAACCAGAATTCATTCATATCCAAAATTTCAAAGGCTTACAAATTACAAGTATTACATGAACTGACTCACTCACAACTCAAACTCGGCTACAGACATTCCAATATACAAAATGCAGACTGTAAATTACATACATTACCCTTCCCATTCAATTCATCCTCAGTGAAATGAAAATTGTGAAAATCCATCATATATCGTACATATTCTAAGTAGAACATGTATTATGTGTTATAGTATGCATAGTACGGTACTGTATAAGGGAGGCAGTCGAATTTTACTGTAAATAAGTAAAAATACACTTATTGAATGCTTATTGTATTGGTGGTAATATAATTAGCAATATAGTAAAGTCGTATTTTTGCAAGTCGCAAATATATACGAGGTTCATTCCATGTCAAAACGTACAGCGAGTACTAAACTGGCCGCATTGAGTTTGGTTGTTGCTGCATAAGTACAGAGCAGCCATTATCTTGTTTTGAAAAAATAAAATTATTGGTTCACATTTTTAATGTCTT
>JAQFYC010003914.1:0-19006 GCA_034694165.1 Tomocerus mixtus | reverse complement strand
ATGTGTATTAACCTTATAGTTCTGTATTTAAAGATCATATTTTTTTCTTTTTAAGAATACTTAAAACAGGCTCATCAAGCCGTGACGGGGCCCCAGGACCCGAATAAAACTCTGTGTATGAACAGTGCATCGGATCTGCTTGCTGAAAAGCTGAAGAATCAAAGATCATTGAAAATGCGTGATACCTCTGAACAAGTTGCTCGGATAATTCGCGGATCGGATGCTCAACTACATGAATTCCCATGGCAAATTAGCATTCAAGATCGAAAAGCACATGTATGTGGTGGGGCAATAATCAACGAGTATTCTATCTTAACAGCAGCTCACTGCTTTTTAAGGTACCTACCCTAAAATACTTCAGTCCACATCTTAAATATGGAAAAATTCTTAATTACAGATAATTACCTATACTATATAATATAGGTATTACAGTTATTGCGTATATTAAATATGATCTAATTTTACAGTGTCCATCCCGTCCCAGTTACAAATATCCGAATAGTTGCCGGGGATTTGAATATTAATAAAACGAATGAAGCTACTCACGTTTTTGGAGAAGTGCACTCAATAATGTTTCATTCTCATTTTGATCCTTATTATTTAAAAAATGATATCGCTATGATAAGACTTAGTAAACCATTGCAATTTCGTCCTGGTGTTCAGCCCGTATGCCTTCCTGAACAAGGTTCAACTAGAAATACAATCTTTCGGATACAAATTATATTTCTTGCATAATATACATATGCGCAGTGTTGCTATTAGTATTTACAGTAAAACCATGATACGCTTGCACCAATAGGCTTTACTTACAATTACAATGTTCTAAATTGATGCTAAGATTGATAATTTGTTAATATTTTCCAGATAATTCCTATTCTGGACAAAAAGCGACTATATCTGGTTGGGGTGCTGTTAATTTTCCTCAAGGGAAGTTGGCGACACATCTTCAGCGAGTTTCTAACGATGTAATTGAAAATGCAGAATGTAAAAAGATTCTGAAAATCGACTACATTTATTCAACTATGATGTGCGCCGTTTCACCTAAATGTGCTGGCACATGTTTTGTAAGTTCATAGATATTTATTATTTGGTTGAATACTTAACTCAAGATATTATTGAAAGGTTTTTCTGATTAATTTCTATTTTGCATGATAGCCACTAATTATGTAGAGCCTGTTTATTGTGTCTATAATTGAGCATTTAATGAGGAACATTAATTTGTGACGACCTGGACCACTTAATGTTTTAATTTGTTACAGGGTGATTCTGGAGGACCGTTGGTGCATGAAAAAGATGGAAAGAATCGACTTGTAGGAATAGTGAGCTTTGGAATCGGTGGTTGCGCTCTTTTGCCATACTGGCCCGATGTTTATACAAGAGTTTCTGAATATTTAGACTGGCTATCTTATGCTACGACATGGATATAATGTTAACTGATAAATTGATTAATTAAAATTTTAACTATTAGTATTGCTCGTACTTATGCATCCTATTTTTATCTGTACATTCATGTTGTAAGGCGAAATAAATCTGTTTGACGTCTAGTCAGTTATTAGCATTCAGAGAATAATACTACAATGGGATGCCCTGTGTACCACGGAATATACGGTACGCTGTTTTATTGCGTTTTACTAATTCTAAAAGTCTCATGTCTCCTCATCCTCATATTGAAATACATAAGCTTTGGTACATGCCGTATGCTAACATATCGTGTTATATATATTTACCATTGCACATACTGATTACGTGTAAGGTAGTGGCCACATAATTATATATCAACACCATGCAAATATATTACTCAGTTATGCCATGCCTCCTTCAAAAAATGACCTAACTACAGTGCAGTGTAGTATATACTCATTACGATTACTCAATTGTATACGGAAACGATGCTGAAAGACACATTCATTGTCTTTCCAGGAATTTGATATTAACGAGGTTACTTATATAAGTAATATTATGAAGAGCTACGACACTTTGACAATATAGTATTTATGTCGACTGCACAGGTGGAAGTCGCTATAAATATACGATTTAAAAACCACTATTTAGTTAACACACACTACAAATACAAGTACAGGTACTTCATAATGGAGGTATCGTAGCTGGATAATAGCTGGATTTAATCTGCGTTTACCACGTGGCACAGCGGCCAATTTCAAATTAACAGTCGAATATTGTACTTAGTGTTGAGATAATTATTAGCGCTGCAAATAGTAGTTGTACATAAGCATACACTGTGTACCGTGCATAGTAATAATTTGCGAAAAAGATCTTCGACCAAATCAATATAGATATTTATTACACTCATATTAAACTTCTAAATTAAAGTTAACGATAGCTAGGAAGTTAGTATTTAGTGTTTACTATCATTTAGTACATCATTATTATTAGTTAGACATTAGTGTGTACGTCGCAATTAACACCGACATACATGACAGCCTCCAAGTTTGGGGTATTACATTATTATAATATTTAAGCATATTATTTTCTATTCCCACATGCGACAGTTCTACTTTAGCAACATATATGTAGTGCCATGCATGCATATCCTATTTAAGCAGGGTAATTATAATCTAGCATTTCTAACGTCATTGCATTGTGTGCCCATTTATTCAAATCTTACCACGATAGCCGATATGCCAGCAGGATATTTACCAAAACGTTAGCAACGTACGTACCCTGGCCCTGCCCTGCCTGAAATAGTACAACTATGATAATTTGTATCGTACCGCTCGCTCGGTGACCAATAATAAGCTTTCGTAATCGAGGTATTATTAGTATATAAGTCACAGCATTAATGTAGCGAGATATAGTGTATAGTCAATATTAATGTATAGAATAGTAATAAGTGCGCACAAATATTGTATTGTGTTGTATACGGATGCTGTGACGTGTACTATATCTCGCTATTCCAAAATGGGGGACATGTTTCTGCATTCCAGAATGAGGTAGGCTTTGATTGCGTTGCTCCGTCACCCGACGCGATCCCCTAGCGCACCGTATCCTACTATTGGTGTTTGAGGCTTATTGATAGGAGTTATTCTGATCACGTGGTGCGCATGTAAGTGCAATCGCACACTCTAACACACAGAACACATAGCTAGAAGAAGCGAGAGCAAAAAGTCTTGTCTGGCATACTGAAGCTACTCTGCTATATATGCTCTATGCTACGGGGCTTGCATGGGGTAAGCCAAACAACGCATGTAAATACTGCACTACTGATTTTGTGCCTTGATATCTACTATTATGTGTATTGGTATACGAACATTCTCATTGAGTTTGTTCTGTTGTGTTGTGGCGGCTACAAATGCATTTCTTCTCTAAACTCTACTATAATAGTACAGAACAACATTTTATTATTATCTTCGTCTCGTTCTAAATCTTCCAGTTTCATAACAAATCTTAAAATTTTATCACAAAAAACAAATTTTCAATCTTGTGTTTTGATTTTCTCAAAATATCAGGGTCACTAGACAGTTTGTATATGGCAATTTACGAAAATCATAGATAGGTGATAGTGATAGTGACAGGACAGGTGGCAGGGGGAAAATCAGTGAAAATGATAAACGGTTCCGAAGAAGATGAAGAAATCCTGGGATTGGACTGTGGATTTGAAGATCATGGAATCTCAATCGATGTGGTTTGTTAAATAAAAATTATTTTAAAACAAAAATTGTATTTATAATCAATAATTGAGAAATGAGGCAGTTTTTAAAAAAATTAAATGTATTGCAAATGTTGTGTTGTAGGAAGTCGGGAACCACATCGGGAATGTTTTGGACATCAAAAAAAAGGCACAAAAAGATTTTGCGACCATACAGTCTAAAGTGAATACTTTAAAAATTAAGTTAAAAAACATCACCGTGTCTCGAAGAGCTAAAGAGAAGGCTGCTGTGGTCAAACAGCAACCAACATCTCCTCAGATCACAGTTGTACGTCCCCAACAAGGAGCTGTGTACCCTTCAGCTAGCCAGCTTCAAATTCAAAATAGTACCACCACGCCGATTAGTGTCGTTAGACAATGGCCCTTTAAGCCTGGTACTAATCAGCAATTCATTCTTCGCAGCAGCAGTGAAGGTAAGTATCTTCATTTTTATTGTAAATTTTGCAATTTATGAATGTTGAGTTACTTATAAATAATTTATTATAACTAGTTATTATAAAATTATGTTTATTCGTATGATTCCAGGGTCTGGAGGGGTTCGACCAACGAATGCCATATCATATGTCCGACCTATTTCCCAGGTCCAGTCGAATGTTTCCCAGAATCAGACCATGCCTTTAAATCAACCTCTAATTTTTGATGCCAACACGGGACTATTTTTATACCCAGGTCAATTTACCAGTTTCGGTACTTAAAAACCTATGACACTTCTCTGTGTGTCCAACTTTCGGCGATTATATTTGATAACAGCTTTATACACTTTGTTTTTCATCATTCATATTAAAATAAATAAATGATTGCTGAAATAATGTTTTAAATTAAATTATACAGCTGGACAACAACAACAACAGCAAGTGGGTCAGATTCGTCCAGGAGTTCAAGCAGTGCGGGCTAATGTCTATCGTCAGCCACTGAATCCCAGTGTGACAAACTATTCCACTGCAACTACTCAACAATCGAGTCGGATGTACACAACGGCGAAGCCAAATGTCACTGTCAGCCCACAAACTGTTTATGCTTCGACTAATAGTTTCCAGACTCCAAAAATTGTAGGAACGACTAGCATTCGTCCAATGGGTTCTAACACAAATCTAATGCCTCCTCCAGCGTCCCCACATTCGCCAAATGTTAGACAAATGACTGTGCAACAAAATCAGCAGTGGCAAAGACAGATTCAAGGTCAAAACCAAAATTCTCAGTTAAGACAACAGCTGACTCCCCAAGCTGTACAACAGCGACTACCATTGCAGCCACAACAACAACAACAGCAGAGGCTTCCGTTGCAGCCTCAGCAGCAAAGACTGATCCAGCCCCAGCAAAGACTTCCACTGCAACTGCAACCCCAAAGAAATGCCATTGTTCAGCAGCAGACAAGACCAATGCAACCACAAAGATCACCAGGACAACAACCGCCAACAAGATTAGCTGTCCAACCCCGCCCTCAGCCCTCGTTCTCTGGTGTTGCCCCGCAAAGAGCTAATTCCCCTAGCTTCCCTACTCAACCACAAGCCAAAAGCGTTGTCATCGCACCTAAACCTGCTGCTGGAGTGGCTAAACCACCAACAGCGGAGACACCCAAAGCAGTTCCTGGAGTGGAAACTCCAGGAAATGAAAATGACTCGAATAATAACAAGACTTTCCCATCATTAGTTGTAACTGTTAAGCCCTGTTTAATGGAAAAACCACTTCGATCCACATTGGGGGCTGCTCGGGTGGAACTTGGTTAGTCTCCTTACAATTTATTTATTGTAGTTTTAAATTTAATTATTTCTTTGTTTTTTAATGTTTAAGAACAAAATAATAATGCAAAAATGATTTCGATTTCAGATGCCAAAGTAAAGTCTCTCTTGGTCTACAGTCCTCAAAAGTTTACCGAATGGCTAATGCAGAGAGGTCTTTTAAGAATAGAACATAAATGCACAGTCCATGTTGGGGATGACAACCAACCGTATCCTTATAAACTTGGCATGTACAGTGACAACAGACAACCACATAGTGGAGGCTATGTCTGGATCGCCGATTGCTGTGGAAAAGAAAAGGAAGTTTCGGTATTTCAAGGATCTATTTTCGAGGCATCTATCTACACTCCAGGAATTTTATTAAAATTAATATACCATTGGTCATGTCAGACTACAGCAAGCAATGTTCTACAATGGGTTAAGGTACTTAATTAATGCATTTTGGAGAAATAGTTAACGTAGAAATACTTGGGAGCTTACATACGATGATTTATTTTATTGTTTCCAATTTTAAAGGTTACCAGCTATTATCTGAAGAATTTTTATACGCTACTTCGAAGTGCATGCGTTGCTGCACTTCACGAAATGTGCCCAGTTATGGGTGGTCCAGGAAGTTTTGTTGAGATTGGTATTATAACCCTTGGTACAACCCTAGCTGTAAGTTTCTATGCTATTTTTTAAATGTAGCTTATATTTATTGAAATTCAAACTACAGGACATAATTTATTTTGACACAATTTCAGTCATCAGTTGGTCCAAGGAATGTAAAAGTTGAGATTTTAGGAGTTTTTGATCCAACAAATAAAATCATCCGAATGAAGGTCATCAACCCACAGAATGATGGAGTAAGATATTTTTTCACGAATAAATTATACTCTACACAAATTATGTGAATTATTGTTTTCTAACTGCTATCGTTTTTGATTAATCTAGGTTACGCAGGCTTCTCATTCACGTATAATGCAAATTCTGTGGCCCCTCAATCATTGGGTGAATAAATCTAGTACCATTCTGATAGACAACTCTATCGATAAGGTAATAATGCAATCATATATTAATTTGAATTTGCCTATCGTATACAATTTGTAAAATTTAAAATATTAAAAATGTCTTTGCTTTTTAATTTTTAGTCTTTGTTAGCAGAAATGGGTTTCAAATCTGTCCAACAGTCGAAACCTCAAGTTAGTGCCGGACAGTCAAAACCTGCTATTCCAACAAATATTAATGTGATGAACTACTTGAAACACGTCATTCCGAAAATGTTCCAGGTAGTTATTATGACTTACTAAATTTTAATTGAGTTCATTGAAATTGAATCCTTGAAAAGTCGCTTTTTAATACGAGTCTAATAATTATTAATTTATTGTAGAGCACACTGTGCGTGCTGAGTAAAAGTTTGATTCAGCAGTTCTTGGACGAGTTATCTTGGAGAGAGGTCTGGGGTGGTAATCCCTCAAAAACCTTCGAAAATATGTTAAACCATTTAGTAGAGATGACTAAATGGGATACAGGTAAAGTTATATTCTTACTATCTTACTTATAGACTCAATAATATAATTTGTGTTTACTGCTGGGTAGCTGAGACTGAGACTTCGGTTCTCAAAACGTTTTCTTAAGCCACTTATCGTAACGCGATATCAGAACCTGCATTTGCTTTAGTAACTACCTACTACTTTTATCTTGCCAATAACGATATTCATTTCTGAATATGTAACGCCCATGATAATAATTCAAGGCCTTTTCAGATATTTAAATTGTATCTCTCCAACATTTCTTATCTGGAAAAACATGTGGAGTATATCGTATAGTGCTTAGTATACCCTGTGTAGAAGCGTATAAGATAGGAAGTTGCCACATTATCCTTGACATTCCGATAGTATAAAGTTTGCTTTTCTTACTATGTAATACATATGTATATGCTGTCAATGTACTTTAACGTAAACACTTTTTGCAGGGGAGTCATTAATTAGTCGCTTAAACAAAATATCTTTGGATCCATTTGGAGAATGGTCGTACAGCAGGAATTTGCCTCAAGGAATCGACATGCTCCCTTCGAGTATTACCGGTGGCAGTGATATGCCTATGTTAAGTATACAATCTCCATTAGTAACTTCAAAAATGCCAAATGGAACAGCATCAAAGCAGACGCCTTCTTCAAGCGTTAAAACCAAATCCCCAATTACCAAGCCACCAAACCTGGTACCTCAGGTCATAGGCCAAAGTCAGCAAACGACATCCGGACTGAAACGGAAATTTACAACTGATCTTACACCATTTTTAGCTTTGGAACCAAAAAATCATATACTTCAGACATACTATTATGGAAAATTGGAAGGTAAAATGGAAAATATTGCGGGAACATATGGAGGGCACCTGAAGGTATTTATACTAATGTTTTTTTCGCCCTTTTGGGATTATTGTCCCATTTAATAATTCATACTAACAATATTTTGTACCTATTTTCTAGTGTCCGTTGTGCTTAAAGTCATTTTTAACGAATCAAGATATTATGACCCATATATACCGACATGTCCTCTACGGAGCTGGGAGAACTAATGTGAAGGATGCCTGTGACTATTGCTTAAAGGACTTTCCTACCAAAAATTCTCTAGCCTGTCATGTACAAGACGTAAGTACCAAATTATGATTACAATATTGTATGTGTGATATTCTTCTAAAAATTTTATTTGGTTGTTTAGGTACACACATTGTCAGCTGAGCGATATTGCTGCAGAATTTGCCAAATTACATTTGTTAGCGAAGGCACTTGGATTATTCACATGTGGGAAAATCACGACGAACTGGAAATGCCCTATATTTGCGAACTTTGTGACTTCAGAAGCTCAATGCAGACGGATGTCATTGACCATTTTCAGAAAGTAAGTTGGAAAAATAATTTTAACTTACAAACTAACCCCAATTAAAAAATAGGCAGTGTACTAAATCAGTTTAATGTATATTGTATATGTTTGCAGGATCATGCAGGGGTGGATCACGTAATATGTCCTCTTTGTATGAAAACACTAACTGTCCGTACTGTTGGCTGTATCAAGCAAGTAGTTATCCATTTCCAGGTTAGGTTCAAGCTTGCATCGTTCATTGTTCTTGATTTAATATACGATTTAAGCTAATTAAACCTTTGCTCGGTATTAATTGGCAATTATTTTGTTGTAGAACCACAACTTGCGGCGAAACAAAAAGTGTCCACAATGCACATTAATTTTCCCCACAGACAACGACTATCGTCATCACATCACGGTTGATTGTGCTCACCGAGGCCGCTCCCGTGCAGGTATGTATGCTAATTAAATAAATAAAATATAGGTTTCCTTATAATTACCGTATTTGTTTTACATAGCTAATTAATTTCTTTTTGTCCACAGAATCTGTGCGCTATGTGCTCTCCTCCTTTGAAGTGGCCAGCTATATGCCCAAGCCTCCTAAAGTTCCGAAAGACAAATTCATACTCCCACCTCAGGCAAAGAAGGCAAAAATTAGTCACCCAGTTCCGCCCCCGAAAGGAGCAGCATCCCTAAACACGTTTGCCACACCAATTGATACTGATGGAACGTTCACTGTAGAACCATTTGAGGTGGATGTGTGCTGTGCAGATAATTCAATGTGCTTGGAATGTAAAAAGGATTTGGAATCAGACGGACATTTTGCGTAATATTTTGAAGAATCTAAATAATTGATTACTATTTTTGCTTTTGCAACAACAGTGAAATACAATAACTATTCTTTTTTTCCTATTTAGGGGTTACATGACGTGCAACAAGTGTAGTTATGCTACTTGTTGTAGCCTTGTGATGTCAAATCATCACACACGTTGTCACTCGGAGGCAAAACCTAATAATTTAATGGCTGGTTTAAAACTGAACGCAGTCAAACTTTTAGATACTCCTCTGAAATGCACCTGCGGGTTTTCTTCACCCAATCCGTATCATATAGGTTGGTAATATTAATTACATAATAATAATTATTAGCAAATCATTCTCTGGTACTTTTGTTGACGATATTTGAAAAAAATACATTAATTTATCCTTTTATTAATAAAAAATATTGTTTATTTTTAGCCGAGCATCTGGTGCAGTGTGATCAACCGACAGCTTTTCCCAATAATCCGAATACTGCTCAATTAAATACTTCATCCGAAGACGCAATGAGTCCCCCTGTTTTGAGTCCAATAAACGATATTCCTGATGCTGCTGACATTGACATACTTGAATAAGGTATACATCACTCCCTTCCTAATTTATATTTTATCCACTATGGATTTCCATTTGTTAATCTGTAATCTCCTAAATAGTCTTCTTTATTTGTTTTCCAATTCGTACAGTATTAGATAGTTAAACATATTTGTTAATTAGTCATAGCGTAGAGGACTGATGTACATATTTGTGTATTTAATTTAATTACTAATTAATTACTTTATTTGACTAAATGAAATTCGTCGGTATATGATCTGACTAGAACATCACAACTCTTTAATAATAGTTTTTATACTTATAAGTCTGATTTTTTGCTGTTATTTTCAAAGCCGTTTATACGAGAAATGTGTCTTCGTTTCTTCTAATTAAATTTTTATAACTGTATTAGTACATGTGCTATCTATATGAAATTTTATGAAAAGTAAAAAGTGAAGTTAACATAAATATGTAAATGTTTGTTTTAGTAATTGTTTCTCATAAGGCATCAAATTCATTAAAAAAAACTTAGAGTTTTAGTAATGGTTTTTTTTATTTTTAATATTACAAATTGATTATTTTGAATGAAAAATACTGCAAAGATGTTGAGATTTTATTTTTGAGTACAAATGTACATTACTTTATTAATGTCTAGGCATTATACAGATTTTATGGTATAAATCTTGTTTAAATGTACGTAATTATATCAAAAGTAATGAACAATATTCACATCTTTGCGTTGCATTGTGTTTCAAAATTTAAAATGGAAAGCAGTTAAAGGCAGAAACAATGGAAAAGATAGCTTCCTGTCTTATAGGTAGGTACTTAGTCAATAAGAAAGTTGCTATTATGTATTATAATTTAAATTTATAATCAATTACCTAATAACCTGTGGTAGCCGAAATCTCTTTAGCTATGGTAATGGTAGCCGAAATAATAATATGTAGTAACTCGTTCGTGTAGGAATACTAGTTATTTCGTTTGCATTAATTTGAAAATATGGCTACAATGAATATCAATCACATCACAAAATCACAATAACAATTTAATTTTACGAATAATAATTTTTTTGCAGAAAAACTCAAAATAATAATTTTTTAGAGGAGATATCCGAGGAGTTAATTCTTTGTTTACGTTGTATTTATTATCTTAACAAATTTAATGACCTATGACTAATACTAATAATTAGTCCAGATCTATAGACTCTAGACTATTACGTAGTATATTTTCGATTCGAGTTAATTTTTTCACGAGTTATTTTTTGTTGAATTGTTCCTTTATTTTATCATGCCTGAAATACCAATCCGTATTAGCTACTTTGCTAATTACGCATATTTACATAAATATAATAATTGCACACACACGCATACAAATTGTCCCACAAGGATCAAGATCCTAATAATTTCACACTTTTAATAAATAAACAAAACACTCAAACAAGCGACACACAGTCAAGTCTAGTCATCACAAAGTTACAGTATATTACGTCAAACTACGAAATTCTTAGTAGTATTAGCACCTACATTATATTTTGCATGCATATTAACAAAACAACACAATTTCCCAATATAAACGTTAGACACTAAACACTTCAGGCTGTAATCTGTACAATTACAACTATATATCGAACTGTAATTAAAACATGACGTAGCTTTTAATTTCTTCAATTTCATGTAAATTAAAAGTCTGTATAATATATTTGTATTATGGTTTTCAAATAGATATTTACAGGAGGTAAGTGACGTTCATTATTGGAAAAATTAGGCTAGTTTATAGTTAAAAACCTATTTTAGTACTTGCGAGAATTAAATTAGATTCCTTTTATGGTACCTAATCTAAATACCTACTATAATGCCTAATACTATACATAATAATATTTAATACCTATAACTACATATGTACAGTATAATTATAGCCTATACACAATTTGCCTGTCTGAGATAATTAGTTGTTATATGCATGCTAACACTGCTAACTAAAAAAGCTAAATTACTCTTAACTCATATACAGTCTTGTACAATCGTACATTACTATAATTTCTACAGAATTCATATAAAAACTTAATGTACACAATATTAAACTTGCACAATTCGTATTGACATTCATTGAGATGAGAGCCAGCTTATCTTAAGCTTGTATGTTCTGGCTAATCGAATAATTGTATTTAAGTAGCGAATAAATTGGAAGAAAATATTTTTTACAAGAAATAGGAGACTAGAGGCTAGTAGACTTAACAGATAACCTCTGAATTGTAGTAGGTACTTAAATATTAACTATTACCATTATGCGTCCGTCAGAAAGTCTAAAGAATTCAGACTAATCAGTAAATTCTGAGAAATACAAGAACTACAATATCATTTTCGAGTTTAGCGTACGGATTTCATTGTTTTTTAAGTTGATGTTACATAAATACGTATTGAAACCAAAACTGGATTGGATTGCTTCTACTTCCAGTCTCGGGATTAGTTTAATAATTATGGGAAATACTGCAATAATTTTACAAGAGATGTTTTCATTCGAAGAACATTTCCTAACTATCAACTATTACCATCAATTTTACAATATTTATGTGTAAGCGTCCTTGACCCTTGACCTACTGAAGAAAGAATTCCCTACTGTACTACATATTATCTTGGTTATTAGTACGTTTACATATTTTGTTAACAATTGGAAGAAATACATGAGATATTAACACTGACACTAGTGGATTGGATAATAATATATTTTCGTTAGCTTAGCAGAGGCACTATACATTGGGTAGTAGTCTTATATTATACAGGTATATTCGTATGTATTTAATTAATTAGTTCTTCCCGAAACAAATATTTTCAAAAATTTAGAAGACAATGGACGGCACAATAAAATTTAAGTTTGACATTTGGGAAGCGATGAATTCTGGGCGCTAAATGCCTACCGTCAATCTTTATGCTCAGGTAAATATCGGTCTCGGCTTCAATCTTCCTCAGCGTATTGTGGCTTTTCGGGTGACTTATTCCCTTGGAAAAGTGTTACTTTAACAGCCCAAAACGACATAACGCTGTCATAGCTAGCAAATTTCCGTGAGCTTTTCTCTTTTCTTGCACGAGGGACGATGCCACAAATTGCAGTATTATTCGGCTGAAGAATATGTACTTCTGGTCTGTGCACTGAACGAAATCTCCAATAAGTATCCGTTTATTCAGTTAATTGCCGTATAACGTAGCAGAATTATAGTTTTAATGTGTATTGACGTTTGCTCATCCCTTTTTGAATATCTTAAGGCGCATTAATTTTAAAATTCTTTCTCGTCGTGTTGAAAAAATCATTGCTCTGCTACTATCTAATTAAATAGCATCATATTTATAGAAATACAACAATGAAAATGAAAACATAATATTTTTTAAATAAATTAATAATGAATACAATTAATACTACGGTAGAGTTACAATATATTGTTCACGCTCGACGCTCATAAAGCAATTTATAACAAATTCCGTTGGAGAAAACTCAGAAGCGTTGTCTCATAGTGTTCGCTAGCATCCAGGCGGCGAAGGCTGTGTCGCTCATTAGGATACAACTGTACAATAAGAAATGTTGTTGACTTAGAAGATACATAAACAATAGAAATGAGGCTTAAATACCTTGAAAAAATAAAACTATGTACTCACCTGAAGTTGGTAGGGCTTTCCAGCTCTAATCATAGAATTAATAAGCTGAACGGTGTGAGTGAAATGGACATTTTCGTCAACGACTCCGTGTACGATTAGCAGTCTTCCTTCTTCATCAGGGAACTGATTTATATGAGTTATAACCGAGCCTTCTTTGTAGCCCAGGGGATTGTTTTCCGGGAGATCCATATAACGCTCGGTGTATCCAGTATCATACAGTTCCCAAGTTGTTACAGGAGCTCCGGCCACTGCCACCTTAAAAAATATATCACACACTATTTGTTAGGATTATCTCTATTAATAATTTATTTCGAGCAATTTCCAGCTACATTGGTTATTACATTTCTCAAAAATTAATGAATGTCACTTGAATAAAGCTGAATTACAATTACGCCGATTTTTAAATTAGTTTATTTCAATTTAGAAATAATTACTTATCAAGATAAAATATTGAAAATCAATATCGCTGCCTACCAAAACGCACTAAGATTAATAAAAGCAGTCAACTTGAAAATGTCGGAGTTTGTAATTAAAATTCTCACTTTAAAAATTCCTGGGTATTTGGCTAAACCCATGAGACTTAAGTATCCTCCGTAGGACCAACCGTAGATGCCCACTCTATCAATGTCAATGAACCCATGTTTTTGCGACAGATAAGTAAGAACTTGAACTTGATCCTTAAGCTCCACTTGACCCATTCTTCCCCGAATATGACTTTCAAAATTTAGTCCTCTGTGGTGTGAGCCACGGGAGTCTATGGCAACTACGCAATACCCTTGAGAAGCCAGTAAATAAAGCCACAGCTGTCCTGTTCCCTGTTTCACAAATAAATCCACAGAAATAAATATTTGTCTTTGAAATTTAGTAAAAATTAAATATTCCCACAATTAATTAAATAGCTCACTCGAAATGAATTGTAGACAAGCTGAACTTCCGGTCCTCCATAGACGTTTAAAATTGTAGGATACTTTTTCGTTGGGTCAAAGTCAAAGGGTTTATACACCATTGCATAAAAGTCGACTCCTGTAGCATTTCGATATTTATAGATCTCGGGAAAGCTGAAACCATGTTCAAGAGCTGTGCAGGGAAAATAAAAAATAAACAATTCATCATTATCACAGTCAAGATTATCAACATTAAATATTAATAATTCGGTACTAGTTAATTTTTGTTATACGTTGATCAAAAATGTATGTACATTTACTTGATTGATTGATAAAATACGTCAGGGGCTCCAAAGAAATTCCATTAATTGTGCTGTCTTTGTAATTTATCCTGAAAAGTTGGCACACTGGGGACTGTTTAGTACTGCTATAGGTGATGATGGCCATTGTACAGTCTGCATTGAAAAAGGCGGAATATGAGAACCCTGGACATGTGAGTCGACGAATTTCTCCAGGATTTTTCAGACTAACAGCGTAGAGATGTCTTTCAATAGGCGTATCGTACAATCCCATGAAAAATAAAAATCCCAGTTCATACTGAAAGGCTATTTGGGCATTCATCACTTCCCATTTGCCCTTCGTCAGGGCAACTTTAGCCTGGACATTTGGAGATAGACAAAGGGCTGCAAAATAATTTATTGTCCATCAAATCATCAAATCATTCTTCATCATTCGTTCGTACGTAATTTGAAAAAATAATTAGTGTTTGTTGGCTTAGCATTCATTATTTGTACCTGGACTATTTTCCATAAACCATTTCGGGGAGAGAGATGGTCTCAATTCAGACTTTATTATGTACAAATGACGATAGCCACTTTCCTCGCTAGCCCATAGAAACATTACGGAGTTTGGCTCTTCACAAGGCAGAAATGTTAGTATATCATGAACCTATATACAATACACAATAATTATTATTAGCCATATTCTTATATTTTCTTGGCGTTTCTTAAATAATTTATTTAAATCTAAACCGGTTTATTCCGTCCGTACATTAATCCAAATATCCGTCGTCTCAGAGTAAACGACATACATTGGAGCACTGGGGCGTTCTATATTAAACTCAGACTTAAGCCGTTGTTCGCAATTCAGAAAAGGGAAGAGCACCAATTCCAGTCTTTGTTGTTGCCTATTCAGAAGCTGTAGCCAAATGCTATAAGGAACAAAGGAAGTTAGCCATAAAAGGAATTCTATTTATAAATTATGTCTTTAAGTAGGTAAATAAATATATTTACAATTTCCCATCGGGTGTCCATCCAGCCCTGACTACGTATTCCGCCCAAAGAAAATGTTTCTTCAGAGGATACATCATATCATAGTGACTCAAGTTAACAATTTTCCCATCCGCTACTTCAAATTCGACAAATTTAAAGGTTGAAGCTGCATTTGGGGTGCCCGGAACAGGGAACCTATATCGCTCAGAGTCTCTGCCAGGGACAGTCAATAAGTTGACCACGTTCACATTTGTTTCATCAATCTCTTCGTATAGTATACGATACACTCCAGGAGCTGAAATAATTACATGCTGTATTATTCTCATATTATTATCATGTAAAGCTGTAGAAATATATTTTATAACTCGCTGGGGAAGGTTAACAATAAATAGTATATAAATTAACTTAAAAGCGCAATTGTGTTGACAATTACTGTAAAGTACATTATGTATTAAATACAGATAGTGATAAGATACAGCGTAGTATTTTAAGTACACTTGCACTTGCACAATCTTTCTGTTATTTGTAAGTACGTTACATACATAAAGGTATGTATAGATATCAATATTTGCATTAGATTAAACTATTATAAACACTTTTATTCCACTACTTAGGTATATAAATGTAATCTATGCACTTATGTACTACGTAGGTCATTGACTTACTATCACAGCATGGTTGCCACCAAAATCCTTGAAAACGGTTAAACTCTTCTTGCATAATGTATGATGGAAGCCCAGCGCTGAAAGGATCATCTTCTATGTCTGTATCCCCATAATGACAAAAACTTAGTTGCTCCTCTTCCCCAGTAGCACTGTTGACAACCCAAATATCCCCATTATTCACAAAGGCAATGAGATCCGGATTGCTAGGACAGATCTCTGCATTTAGACGGGCACCAGAAGTTTTTGGAGTCTTAATCTCAGTCGGCACCAAAGGATACTCTTCCTGATTTCCAAAAATTGAAGAAAAATATGTAATTTATGTATACATTTTTAAAAAAAATAATGAAAATACATGGACATGAGACAAAAAAGCGTACCGAAGTGTCATCAATGCATTGATACAGGGACGACGAGGAAGTAAATACAAATTTGGCTTGTTCTTCATGAAACTCATAAGCTGCTATCCCAGTCGGTGTCATTCTCTTTCGCTCCATCATCAATAATTCCTCTTTAGTCGGCGGGGCACCACCCTGGAAGAATATAATCATGAAATTACATTGTTTATAAAAAAGTACTGAAAAATATTTAAAACTGATCTTCAAAAAACGTACAGTAAACCCTGAGACGAGTACTTGGAGCCAGGGATAGACCATTTTCTCCTCATTAGAATTTCCTGAGCAGGGGGCTGCATCGTCTGGAACGTCAATTGCGAAAACAGAGTTATCCCTGCAGTTGGGCGGACTGGACATGAAATAAATTCTCGTCTTCCCCTCCAGTTTTCGAAATGTGAAGGAGTGAGGAAGGCGGTAGCCAAGGCCCCAGAGCCTTCGACGAATCGTCCTCACATCATCTCTCAGCTCGGACCAAGTTTTCTTTTTTCGCTGCCACGTTGTGGATGCCGTAGGCGAGCTCGCGGCTGAAGAGGAAGCCGTTGCGACCGGATCTTCTGTCTGAGGTTTGCCACCGAGGAAGGATTGCTCTGCCTCAGTCTTCATTCTTTTACCTAGCCATCCAAAACAATTGACAATTAAAATTAACGACGAAATCCATTTTCACATATTTTAAATTAAGTTGTCCCTAATTATAATTATTCACTACAAGCAGCAGAAAACCACCTGAATTAACTATTCATTAAATGCCACATATTTATTAATTATTTTTACCTGTTTTAGTTTTGGCCTCATGGTTACCCCCTACAAAGAACCCCATAAGGATTTCAAAAAACGATACACCCATGATTTTTAAAACTATTTTAAACTGTGAAATGATAAATTATACTAGTCATGAAACAATTCAGAAATGAAGAAATAAAATCAAAAATAGCTTTTCACATTTTCTCTAAAATAAAAATGGATCAAAATCAATATATTTGGCTAATACAAATATTTTATCGGCTTCCGAAAGCCAATTTTTATTGTCTGTTTGCTGAAATAAAAACAAATGAATTTTCGTGCCATTGTGTGTAATGTAACCTTGGTGTTACGGTCACACTAATAATAATATTAAATGAGACAAAGCTAGGTCTCATCATCTCGAAATATTTTGTAGCTTTCTTTCCTATTAAAAAAATCGACCTTTTTTCAACATTGGTATATTAATGGTGTAACAGGATAATATTTAATTCAAATATAACATGGCACACGAGCAAAAATAGTCATTTGCATACATTTTATACAAAACTGAAGGCGTTCTAAGAACGTTTAGTATTAAGTAATAATATTTGTTAAAAATATCTTTCGCAATGTTTAAAAATGGTTATTATTCTCAGTAGTAGTAACTGATAAATTTTTGCAGTTACACTACACTGAAAAGTCCCTATCGATGTAAGAAGAAATATATATTTAAGATTTATACGAATTATAGTAAATTAGTAAATATACGAATGACATAACAAAGTAATGCAAAAAATGCACGAAAATGACCAAAGAGGTAAAAAAATCTAAATAGTTAATCCATTGGGAAATTCGATGACAAAAAGCCCCTCTTTTCAGAATTTTCATGCATTACTTCGCACCGGCACGTTTATAATTTTCATGCTATAGAATTCGTGCAAGTTAAACTATTGCGTCATTTTTCCTATTCATGGGACAGCCAAATTGCATTCCGTCTAATTTGTACATACAGTCTAAAAATGCATTCAGTTAATTTATAGAATGGAAAAATATAAAAAGTAATAACCTATTTTCATACAACATTTAAACTTCCCCATTATGCTTTTGTGACTTGAATCGGGATAACTTTCTATCAATAATCAGATCAATCACATTCACTCACAAAAAACACGTTGAATATTGTTTTCCCTTATATAGGGCATTAAAATTAGAATAAGTTACGTTAGAGCACGTTATTTAAGACTGAAACTTACAAAAGAATGTAAGAACCACGACAACAGAAACTGCATAAAACATTGTGGTGTGAGTAGGAACGACAACTACTGCGGATGACATGATTAAGGAAACTACGTCACTTACTAATTCTCACAACTATTATTACTGGACAAGATATTCAATTTATGTCAGATCAACCAGTTCTCCATATTTTATCACAATTTCTATAAATATGGATGAACAATTCGTCGTATTTTACTTATGTAGTATGTATGTAAATGGATGTCCATTTCCATACGACGAAAGTGGATTTCTAAATAACATTGCCCATTATTTTTTGATAAGGATTAGATGGCCACACCACCCCACTGTAACAATTGCCAGGAAGAATTTAATAGTTTCCGTGAAGAATAATAATTAATTAATTCATGTCGCCTCGTCTGGAATTTATTTAAATAGCTCTACAAGACACAAGATTGTAATTCAGATTAAACTGTCTTCACGATTGCTAAAATTTGATTCCTCTCCGTATGGCTTGTGTAAGTTAGTGTAGGTCATACGATTAGAACGATCTTCTCTGAGATCATTGTATCAAGGCCACGCAAATGATAAACGATGT
>JAQFYC010003913.1:0-19021 GCA_034694165.1 Tomocerus mixtus | reverse complement strand
TTCATCCGACAAACAATGGGCTTCTTCGAACACAGACCAGTCTTCCTCACGCAGTGCATTAGCGATTAATGAGCGTACTCTATGGTGTCTATTATTACGCAATAATTCTCCTTTCTTGCAAAAGCCTAAGATATGTCCAAGCGATTCTCTCTCGTTGCAGAAACTATATCTACAGCGGTTATTATCTTGACTTCTCCCCGGAAGAGCCCGTACTGCACAAACATCACCATTCATCTTTATTGAAGTTATCCATTCGTTTGCTGACAGCCCACGACGATTTTCCATCCACGAATTAGCATATGGGACCTCAGAGAATAATGTAACACCTTTACCCTTAGATGGGAGAGCAGCCCATTTGTCAAATTCACGTTCTCTAAGAATTTTTCTCAAAATCCTTGGAAGATTCGAGTTTTTGGACTTGCTTTTACTTTTGATTTCGTTAATAACTTTGGTAAGTGAATATCCTTATTTCTTTTCCACTCCCTCCAATTTGCACTGCTGAAAGGCCGAAAAATTGAAAATAACATTTTATGTATACTTAATTATATTTGTGTTTGTAGGACGGTCATAGCTGAGCATTTGAATTTTGCTTCGTTGCACATTTGTCTTGTCGGGATTCTAGAATGTCTAATAGCTTGTGTTATCCACCTAGCTACAGTGACGAAGATGACAACCACTACTTTGGAGGCAACTGTGGCACATCGTACACTGCGTCCCAAACTACTTTCCGTTGACCTCGGCAGTCAGCCAAACAGCATGAAGATAAGCAGTTGTGCCGGCACAACTAGCTTATCTTCTACTCCTACTAAATAAAATAAATGTAAGCAGGCAAGAGTATTTATTAATATATATACATATTATAAGACTATAATACTAAATTCCTACCTTAACTTGGGATAAGCTTAACTTATAATATTTTATATTTCAGCTAATATCAAAAAAAGCAAAAGTCTATTATATTATGACATGATTCGCAACGAGAGGTGATGAACAAGGACCAGGATATATATATTAAGGCCTCAAGATTATCCAAAAAATGAAAGTTATTTCAGACATGCATTCAAGAATAATCTAAAACTTCCCATGGATCATCTCAAAATCAAGAATGCGTCAGCAATCCCAGATGAAAAACAAAAAATGAAAATAAAATGCCCGAAGTATACAAGGAGAATTCATTAATTGAATGTTGTACAAAACTACCCCAAAACAAGGAAATAGGAATTGACCTTGAGGCTCACAACAAATGCAGCTACCTAGGTACCTTATTTATAAATATAATTAATAATATCTACATTTTATATAGTTCAAGTAAAATGTTTACTCTTAAAGGTATAATTGTTATTATGTGAATTTTTACTTTTCAGGCACCGTAGCCCTAATCCAAATTTCAACTTGGGGCAATGAAACTTATCTTATTGATCCATTCTCACTGCACACACCAATTTTGAAATATTTGAAACCAATTTTGGAAGCCTCTAATATTATCAAAATATTACACGCTGGTGGAAATGATTGCAAACGGTTGAACAGGGATTTCGACGTCAAATTGACCAATTGCATGGACACACACATACTATACAAAGTAATCAGGAAGGGCAAACGAAGATACAGACGAATTATTTGCTGACAAGGCTACTCAGGTGTCTCCTCGAAAGGTATAAGCTAATTTATTTTGTTTAAACACTTAACAATCAAATAATACAAAATAATTCATGCGCTGAAGATGATTGAAATTCCTTGTCAGACTCGCCGGCGAGTCTATTAAAGAATGACATCCGAAATAAAAAATGCATGTATTCAAGGAAACATTTTATTTTCTAAATTGTGTTTTAGTTAGGTAAAGGGGGTTTGCACATCGTGCGGTTCTTCTGTGGATCCAAAAACTACTGCGACAGGTAATTAAGCACACATTACGACATTCATATTATTGCAAACAAGAAATGTCATCTGTGTATAAAAATCCCTACGCTAAATTCCCTTTGTTAATTTGTCTCTTAGGTGTGTGTGTGTCAGTTACATGAACTTGTGTCGTCAATTGCATCCTCTGTAAATAAGAATTTTGCTGTCAAAAATGCCAGTAGTTCTCCAGGTATTCACTATTAAGCGTTATAATTACCCCAAATATATAGTGCTCAATCCCATAGTATGTGTTGTTGCTTTTATCATTTATGAGTACAATGTTTTGTTATTTTAGGAGCTTCACCGAGTACGTCGTCCACAACTTTGTTAAACAAGGTACATGCATACATTTGAATATCATAATTTAGTAAGGTTTATAATTTAAAGCAATGGATGAGCAAATGCAATCAAAACTATTCTATATATTGTAATTTAACTAACTGCCCGTAATCTGTTTTGTGTTTGCATAAATGTTATAATTACTGTAATGGATTCGTTGCCTTTAATTTGCAGGGTGCCTTCCCAAGAAATTTCCTCCAATAAAGGGAACAAACCACTGAAGTCGAAACTGAAAAATTACTCCACAATGAAAAATCAACCATTCACGGTTTGATTGCAAAAATCTTGGAATATTTCCGTAATCACTTTAGCGAACATGGACATCCTATTCAAAATATGAAGAAAATCCACTACTGGAAACAATAACGACACTTGGAATTGCATTTTTGTATATATTCATTAATTATTACCGTATTATTATACACTTTTGTAAATAATTGTACATTTTTAACAAAGTATTGCGTAAGATTTGCCGCCAAATCTACCGCAATATTTATGTTAAAATTATATAGAGGTCTGTATATACAATAATTAAGATTTAAATTTAATTAAGATTTGCGATGCTCATTGTCAGCAGTGGCACCTTTGTAAATAATTAATTTTCATGTTTAACTAACTACCGGTATTACGATACATTGAGATATACTTAAGCTAGCATGATCTATTAACTAATAATCAATTAAATATAGTGTCGTATTTAATTTTGTAATATATTTTAGCACCTTATTTTGTTCAAGTTAATGTCTTTACGAAGTAAAAATAATATATTATTATATGTAGAACAAAGTATTCTCTAATTATAAAATGATGCCATATGTATAATATAACAATAAATAATTATTTAATAAAAATAATTATTTCGTCCATATTATTAGCATTTAGTAGCACACTACCTGGAACAACAAATTAGCACCAAGAGCATATCAACTAGACTAATTAGCTGGCATACTATGAGAACCAACCTATCCAATTTGTAGGCCTAGGGAGCATATTTTTGGTAACCTAACCAACCCAATATCGTAGTCCTCTGTTATCACCAACATTTTGGCCTCGTCGGTTTGACCACACCCAGCCTATCCAAATTTTTGGTGGTAGAGAAGTGGTATCAGACTGATTGGGACTAATGCAGCGCCTCAGTGTCAAGTTTGGCGATATAAGTCCCAGCCGTTCCAATCACTTAACACAGGCGATTGGCACCAAACTCCTTAAGCCAATACCCATTATTTTTAGACTGGGTTTCCATGGAGCCCTATACAGGTCACACAGAAAAGGTGAGTTGGGGTTATCATGTAGTCACTAATGAAATGAGGCAGACAGACGGACAAAAGGAAACAAGGTGCTGCATGATTATAAAATAAATGGAAATTAAAATTATAAACTATTATATATTAATCAAAATTAACTATATTATAAGTTCTGCTTGTGAAACTAGAATTTTTGGGAAACTATACATGGGTTTACCGGTTTACGGTATTCTGCATTTTTTTGTTTTCATTTGGTTTGAGTCATGTTCCTCCTTGGGGTAACAATGCCTCGTTCATTCATTATGAATATTTACGTTCTCCCATGTCGTAGTATTATGTCTTTGTTCTTGATTTCAGTTCACCAAAACCAACTGTCTTTCTGTCGGGGTCAGCTGTGCCACCGATATGACAAGTGCAGTGTGTCAAACCTATTTATTTTATCAGTAGCAGTCTAGCAGTAGCCCTTTCCTATCCTGTACACAGTGCCGCGTTTTGGATTTTGGGCTCTAACCAAACACGCAAACAACACCGGGCCCCTGTCAAACTATTTAAATTATGGCTTAAAACAGTGTGATAGTACATCTAAATCGGATATGAGACCAAGTCAGGATGAAAGCCAACAATGCAATAATGTATGGTTAGATAATTGCTGATGTAGTGTAATGTAACGTACTTGAAAGTGAAACTGTTATTAATTTTTTTAAAAGTATTTGCAACTTGCAAATCTATTTTGTTGACGATTAGCATAGACGTTAACAGGGACTCAGGGACGTTAGTAAGGTTAGATTTAATGCAGCAGTTTGATATTTGGGATCTGTAGCATGACAAATATATAAAACTGTCGGCACAAAACTTTTGACAATTTTTAAACTTACCAAAATGTACTGTTTTTGCACCAATACTTATTGTAATAACTATCTGTACTAGTAATAAGCAATTATTATCACCAATTTTAAAGCGTGTAGTACCTTTGGAATTCAATTACGTTACGCACCCCTGTACACCTCTAGTTCAATAAATGCTCCATTACCCCACCTTCTCAGTTTTACTAATAACCTTGTCTTGGATTTCGCGGAGAAGCAGTATTATTCGTAAGGAATTTTTTATATTAAGGAGGTTTACAGTTATGAATGCTCAGTTTCCTCAACAAAATAAAGGTTTTTCTTAATACTTTTTCTTTAACACATAAGTGTATGTACCCCAACATATTTTTAACACATAAGTGTATGCATAATTTTGGGGTACATACCCTTTTGTGTTAAAAATATTTTGGGGTACGTACACTTATGTGCTAAACAAAAATAATTTGGGGTATATAAGAAAAACATCTATTAAATAAAAATCAATAACCTTGTCATTTCATATATTAGAGTGTTCAATAAGTTCTTTTAAAAACACTGCTGCTGTTAATCATAGGGAAAATCTAAAAAATGTATTAAGTTTCTTTGTTTCATTCCTTGACGGATTTTCGTTTTTAAAGACTAAAATGCTATTTTAAATCTAGAATCCCGGCCGGCCCCCTAAATATTATGATCCCCAATTCCTGTTGGCAATCTACACGGCACTACTACTGCAATGATCACTGTCCTACCATATTCATAGCTATACAATACAGCTCCGAGCGATTGAGTCACTAAGGTTTTTGTTCACAGGATTTCGTATTTGTGTAGTAGTCTAGTCTAGTAGTATAGTATAGTATAGTAGAGTGAGTGAGTGTAGTAGGGACAGGGAGCAGTGCAGTGTGCAGTGTACAGCAGATGCGTGCGGAGCAGACGAGGTTCAACTATATTCTGCCACTCTTCGCTGAATGAAAAGATCTGACTAAAAATTATGTTCATTCAAAATGTGTCTGTAATGATGACAAGCTGATCGCTCCGAAAGTGTTGTCACTGCAGTTGAACTTTTGACATTTGACGCTGGGGGTAACTCACTGAAATTAGTTGAAAAATTGTAAAAACTTATTAGTCATATTAATTATTAGTATTTTCGTCGTCGTTTGCGGTATACTTGAACATTCAAAAGCTGTCATTTACACGACCAAGGTTGAAGTTTGAAAGTAAGACTTTTTTGCTCTTTTCATTCAATATTCATTATTATTACTCACTCAAACTAGGGCATTGGTAATAAAATAACTAACCTATATTATTTAATAAACAATTTCAAAAGGAGCATAAATAGTTAAACATCGGTTTGATGTTGGGATTTGTCATTTAATGAAGTACGGTGGCAAGAATACTTGAACTATTTTTCGTAACCGTAATGTTGAATGTCAACATTACTTCTCTCTGGGAAAATGCGTGGAAATAATTTTGAGAAACAACAAAAACTTGGAAATATGTTTGGTTGCCATATTTCTAAAAACATGACAATAGAGAAATAATCAGATTTACGAATCACAATGAAAATCATAACTAGACTAGTCGGAAGTTATTGTAACTACCTGTTTAACATGCAAGTGTAACAATATCATAATAACAATAGTATTGAGCATTGACCATGTACCAAAAAATATTTCTAGGTCATAGGTAGAGTAAAAAACTAGGCCACCAAAATAAATATTTTTTAATGTGTGTTGTTTAAGATTCAACATTATTTCCAAGCTTTTGAGTGTTTCCAGTCACCACTCGAACTCCAACTCACCAATATAATATATTACATGTACAATAGGCAGCCACTGTTACAAAAGATACGTTACAGTCATCAGGAAATTATACCAAATTGGATTGTTAAGATTGGTGTTGGTGACTGACTTGACGGTTTGTTGTACTTGTACCTGCCCTAAGCCCTATGGCATATTATAAATTATAGTGCTTGCTAAATACTACGGAGTTGATCGGAATTTTTATGTCATTTTTTGCAGTCTGCAATAACTTATATATACCGACCTACATACTTTTCCTGAAAACATTACTCCGACTATATAGATAATCCAAAATTTGATATTTTACGTAGAAAGCGTTGACATCAACCAAGATGTCACAACAATTCAGTTTCAACGGGGAGTTCCGTCGCAGACCTCAGCAAAACTTAGGAGGAAGTTCTAAAATATCAGAAGAAAGGGAACAAGTGCTTCAACGAGCTCGAGAGGACAGAGAACGTCGCCAGGTATAGAAAATAGTAATATGATAACCGTATGCCCGGCCCGAATGTTATTAATTTAATTGACATAAATAAATATGGCGCATTAAAAATAATTAGTAAATGTTTATGTTTCTGTATACTTTAGAGGGAACGACTCATTGCAAAATCGATCGTTGTGATACAATCATGTGTTCGCAGTTTTCTCACCAGAGCCAGAATGAAAAATTTGTGGAGAACAGAGTTTGATAAGGATAAATCAGCTGAATACAGCTATGAGACTTTTGTCCTACAGATAAACAGATTAAACGCATTTTACACGCACAAGAAGGACGCAAAAAAACTTGAACATTTAGCGGAATCAATTCCAAGATTTAAGGCTTACTTTGTGCCAAATTTATACACTGACATCAATTGGCAGATGCGCTTGCGTGCAGTAATTCTTACTTCTGTAAGACATTTTAATGCTGGTGGAATAAAAAAGACTGTGCTGTTAGCTATGATAGACGTAAGTTGTAAATATTCTGCCTTTCCCAAATTATTGTGTATTAGTAGTCATTTTTAATTAATAATGACTTCTTTTTGGGAATATTTTAGGAGCTGACAGATATGTCGTCGGATGATATTGGTGCCATTCGATGGGGAACGATGTGTTGGTTGCATATGATTGAATTCGCAGAGTTCTTTGATACGTGGCGTGCGTTTATGGCACGAAAAATTCCTAAAGTCACAGACCCAAGATGTTTGCCGCCTCCTGAAAAGACAAGCGTTTGGAGTTCTTATCTCATTAAACCCTTTATTGCGATAAACAAATACAAGAATTTAAATGGAGCTGATGCAACTTTAGGAGTAGAGACTTTGGATCTTGATTTGGTTTTTCATACTGTTCTGTACAAATTCACGCTAGCCTTTTGCACAAAGTTTATAATACCTTCGTATCTGAGCAATCCATTGGTGGCACACGTCGCCTTTCCAGCTCTGTGTGAAAGCCATGCTTTTCCATGGATGAAATGGATTCAAACGTTGAACATCATGCTTCCAAATCCGAAATGTAGCTTCGTACCCATCGATCTGAGATGCATCCTGTATGCTAATTTAAGCCTATTCGACAAGTCGATTCCTGCATCTCCCGTTGAATTGGCTGCAATCCTCGACTGTTTGACATTTCTGTTATCATCTGTAGACAATACGTAAGTTGGGCCAAGAAATTATTCTAAATCAATTATCTAATTCATTTTAGCCATCAATTATCAAATCACTAATTGTTTTATGATAGGGTTGGACCGATCCCCAATCTAGCAATATCAGATTATTATATGATGGATTATGATGATGATTTTGTCAAAAATATGGACTCAGAAATATATTATCAAGAGCTATCCTTGGTATTTTACTTGTTCTATGACAGATTATTTTCTTAATCTTATATACAATATTATGTTCCAATAAATTAGTTTCATTCGTGTTCCTATAGGTGTACGAAAAATTACAACACGTTATAAATGGTCTAAAAATTGCCCCTTGGATGGAGCCTTTTGATAATCAAAAATGGTGTAAACTGTATCCTATTATAGGATACATTATTCGTCTTGAGCCGAAATTGGCGTCCACCAATTTTGACTTTTTACCAGCTTTGGCATATAACAGAAACTTTATAAGATCTCTTTATTTACAGGTGAATTATTTTATACTTTCGATTTGTTTATCCGTATTGAAAATAAGGTGGCATATAAATTATTGTGGTGAAATATATTCTTAATATTTTTGTGTTAATTGTGTTATTGAACATAGATTGTATCTTCCGTATCTCCAAAGAATGAAGAGATTTCCGCTTTTTGTTGGTTCTTTTGCCATCTGATTGCTACGCTCCATGACGCAGAATTTGCAGAAGGTATTCCAATTCAAAGATCGGAGATTCCAATTTTGGTTCGCTTTCTAACTGATATATACAATCACTCCGTGATAGAAGACAAAGATTCCAAAGATCCGATCGCCATAACGGCCAATAAAGTAAGTAACTTTTCTAGCACTTACAGTTAATTAACTGTAACGAGTCAATTAATATAAGTAATCCTCTACAGGCTGTCATATCGATGTTACGAGCCCTTCATGACAGAAATACCAGAATTCAGATATTTCTTGAAGAGGAATTTCACTCGTCATTTAGCTCAATTATGCCCGTTGGCTCGCATTCGATCCGTTTTGATGAAAATTTGACCATCCCATCAGAAGTTCGTTTGGCGCCCCTAGAAATGAAATTGCTTCGTATTTTAAGAGAGTTTCCGTACGCGTTGAGTTTTCATGACCGCGTTACTGTGTGGAATCGTATGATCCAAATTGATAGAGGTGATCGTTTCCATGGTCTAGGAAGCACACGAGAAAATATTCAAATTCGTCGCAGCCTAATTTATGAAGATGCTTACGAAAAGTTGTCACAGAACAACGGTACCAATTTTTGTATTATGTATAAGAGCTTGTCCAACCTTAAATTTCCTAATTGTATTTTTTTTCTAGTATTTTGATAGTATGTTCACTAATGACAAATTTTTATATTGTAGTAAAAAACTTACGTGGACTTGTAAGAATCACTTTAGTAAATATCGTTGGTGCCCTCGAGGCTGGTGTCGATGGCGGCGGTCTTCTTAGAGAGTTTCTTATAGAAGCTACTAGAGCAGCAGTAGATCCAAATCGCGGCTTTTTCCGCGTTGATACACAAAACCGAATATACCCCAACCCCGTGGCAAAGAAATTATTTCCAGATTTTAGAAATCACTATTTCTTCATGGGGAGATTAGTGGGTAAAGCCTTATATGAACAAACACATTTGGAACTTCCCTTCGCTGCCTTTTTTATCCAGACATGGATAACGGGGAATGTGTCGTCCGCTGTTGATTATCTTGCGACATTGGACCCAGCCCTACATAAAAATTTGTTACAGCTCAAAGACTACAATGGGGATTGGCAATCGTTAAGTAAGTTTATCTTTATTTCTGTGCACTTTAACAAGGGCAATATTTAGCTGTTAATTTTTCTCGTCGAATATTTAATTAAATAATGACATTGTTCTTAGGTATTGATTTTACCTTAACTATGGATGAATTGGGCGAAACGCGCATAGTTGAGCTCAAGCATGATGGTAAAAATATTTTGGTCGACCGTTCAAATATAATTGAGTACATCCATCTGGTTGCTGATTATAAAATAAACAAGTTAGTACCTATTCAATCGTTTATAATACAATTGCATTCATTTGTTGCTTATGCTGTGGCTCAGATAACTAAAATTACTTTTTGTATGATATCAGAGAGATGGAAGAGGAGTGTAGATGGTTCCGAGCTGGGATTTATGATGTCGTGCCAATGCTGCACATATTTTCTTGGCGTGAAATGCAAACCTTGATTTCTGGATCAGATAAACCGATAGATTTGGAAGACTGGGCCGCGAATGTCAATTATGCTGGAGGCTTCACACCGGAGCATCCAACAATTATTTTGTTCTGGAAGGTAATGTGAACGAGAACGATTATCATTGCGATTATAATGAAAACTGTGGATTCTCTATAGTGTATATATTATTTGCTTAGGTGCTGAATTCCTTCGAAGAAAAAGACTTGCGCAAACTGCTTAAATTTGTCACTTCCTGCTCACGCCCTCCAATACTAGGCTTTAAAGATCTCATCCCTAAGTTCGGCATACAGAATGTTGGAGTTACGGATCGCTTCCCTACTGGTAAAAATAATAATTGCACTAAGATAAATTGTACTAAGATAGTTTAAATACTTTAGAATGTTTTGTGGTAACACTCATTGTTCTTTTATTGCAGCGTCAACATGTATGAATCTGCTGAAGCTCCCTGAACTGCACACTGAGAAAGAACTTCGTGAGAAAATAATGTACGTGATCCAAGCGGAGGCTGGGTTCGAGTTATCGTGATCTACAACCTGCAATCTATATCCTCATACATCATCAATACTAGTGTATCTATTTATAAAATTTCTCAAACTGTTTTGTACGTCAAGAAATGGTTGTTTATCTCTGTAATTGTGCACAAAATTCTACGTTGTCTAGCTAATCAAATCATACAAAACAAATCAAGTTCCCTAATTTTACTTAACCATATTTCTAGTTTTACCCTTAAAAACTGCTAATATTTTACCTTATATACACGAGAACACATTTTGTGAGACAACCATTTCTTAACAAGCAAATACGTCGTGTCTAAAGTTATGCAACGCCAATTTAAACTAAATCTGCAACGATCTACACATGAGTGAATAAGTTAAGTAGTCGAATGAAACGTCCGATCCGTGTGAATGCAACATTGCGTCAAATGTCAAATAATTGGTATTATTTAATGTTATTTAGTGGTTTTGTTTCCACCGCTGATTATGTATAATTTAATTTTATGTACAATCATCGTGCACATAATCTGAATGTCTACCAAATGAAAGCAAATTAAATTTTAGTTGTTAATTACCTCGTCTCCCATTTATTTATTAAAATGCATTAGGCACGACAGAGTTCCTTACTAAACCACTTAGGCAAATAATTATTAGTTTACTATTTAGTGAAAATCAGAGTTAGCTAAAACCGGGATCGCAGAATCGTATATATTGTACATTTACACGCGTTTTTATCAATTAAATGTACACCAATACAAAGTCTATGTAATGTTAATGCAATAATGTTCACTCACACTATCTACTAGTATTGGTACTAATCCGCAGTCTAGATTCAGGCAATAGATGAAATTATGAAGCATAACCTTGCTCTAGTTGAATAATATGTCTTGTTAGTGAAATAAATAGTTTTGCTTGCAGGACACAGATCATGCATATAATTTTTATTAAATAATTTTTCTTGAACATGAATGCAGCAATTAGTTTTCTCTAGTAAGTATATATGTTAGACCAGTATATCGAAGAATTATACTTCTTTATTTTTAATAATACTTACATAAGAAGCATTCGAATATAACTTGCTTTAATTTATAATTGCATTATACCAATTATTAGGGTGGGATTGCATTCATACCGTGAATTATTGCAAAGACATTAGTCATAGATATACGACAGAGGTATGATACATACATTTATGCGATGGCTACACTATGCGAGCTACTTATCATTTTATTTACAAATATTTCCTGACAATACAAATAACTTCTACTTTTCGCTATATAATTACTTAACTTTAAATTTATCACTTAGCTGCGAAAATTTTTTACAATTGCATGTCTACGTTGATATCGCGTGATGGCTACTAAATTTCAAGCATCTATATTATTTGTCATCTTCTCGAGTGGCGAGGGGTACCGAAGTTGTCGACCGTTTTAATGTATCTAAGTATTCCTGTTGGGACGCGGCCAAAACTTGAGCTAGAAGTCCGGCGTCTTCCCACTCGTTTAGACCTTTTTATAAATAATTTTAATCCGTTAGGCAGATATATTTATAAGCTAAAAATAAATAGTGTTGGATTTCAAAAAAACTTGTAATTGGAAAGTTTGTATTCTTTACCGAACATTTCCGGTGGTAATTGATTCATAAATGATGCCGTTTCTAAAAGCTGGAAAGCGTGCTCTGGGCTACCCGACGGATTAGTAGCGCTTGATGACGACAGTCCTGATGAAACATTTAATGAGACATTTGCATTCGAATTTTCCGACTGACTCGTACTTGGAATGGATGGAGGAGGTGACAAACGAGACGGGGAGTTTCTATACGATGCCTCCCCTCCACGAAACGGGGATCCTATTGGCGAGATGTTTGTATTGGAACCGTGAGACCTTGGGCGAGGTGATCTGATTTCTGCTGCTGTTGCAGATGTTACTGTAGCAGATGAACTGGAAGCGGTTGGCGATCGCTGAAAGAATTAATAACTATTAGTCTCGAAATTACTGAGAACAATTTAAAAAAAGTAATTTTGAAATACTGACTCACAGCTGCCCTATTTCTGCGTTCGTTGTCTTTTAACCATTGTAAATAACTTTCCCGAGCCACCTGTTCTTCAATTGCCTCATTGGTAGCCTCCCAATCGGTTGCTCTTAATTTATCCTCCAACATTGCCTATATAGAATCATAGTTATAATTTATAAAAATGCATTACAAAGCTTTCCTTGATTAAAATCACTATAATCCCTCACCTGTTCTAATTGTACATCTTCACTTTGGCGAGCCGCTTCTTTCATGATATTTTTATCGGCCATACCAGGCATGTGACCTGGAAGTCCTAGACCAACTCCTATCGTGGCCTGCAAAATTAGATACAATTATATATTATAATAAATGTAATTTGTTCACATTAATGACAGTCAGAAGATTTGCTCATTGTGATCAATGTTTCATAATTATAGCAAAAATATGTTTACGAATAAAATCAGTCACCTTAAACGGGTCAACAAGACTGTTATAGTGAACGCCACGGTGGTATGAGAGTCGAATTGGTTCGTTATCAGTCTGAGGAGTGCCGTGAAATATATTGATAGGTTCTGTATTGCAAAAATAAGAATTAATTTGGTTAGGTACTTACATAATTGTAATTTTGCCCAACAATACGTTATCATCGCTCAATAATTAAGTACACATTCGGATAAATACTTTTGTGAAGTTACCTGTGCTGTAGCAGAAAACTTCTATAGTTCGATTATACATTTCGCTCATGGCTTGAATTTCTATATGATTTCCATGAACATGCTCAAGCCTTTTCCTATTTACATAATGATTGAAATCCTCTGTGACATATTGAGAGAAATAATCTTCGTTTGCGGCCTGGATAAGTAAATAAATTGGTCATATTAAATACCTCCTACAATCTTAACTAGTATCTACATATTTTATAAGATTATGTTTCACACAATAGTACACTTATACACCCCCCATTCAAACATTGGCCTTCATATGTTAGCTCTTGTAAGCGGTAAAACCACGTAATGATTAAGATTTTGAAAACAAATATTGGATATTAATCTCAAAGGATATGGTATATGTATAGGTATTACTTATATATCTGTGGGTATAACGTACAATGAAGAAAAAACACTTACAATGTAGTCCATGCAATTATTTCGAACAAGAGAATGCATATCTTGATCACCGTACACTTGATCAGAAACCGCTCTGAATAAACATGCTCCATCTTCACCCATTTTCTTTATAATTAAACCTTTTTTCCTTATTTTCTTCTCAAAACGGCGCTCTCTCTGCAAAAAATTCCATAATAAACACGCTGCATTATTAATAGAATCTTAGCAATTTTTTTTTAAAGTTGTATTATATTGCTCAGAGGCTATCAGAGTGAAAGCATGGTTAAAACAAGTCTTAAAGGTGTTAGCTGTACAATTGTACATGAAGTTTAGCTAGATAACATAAGATATTGTACGAACAGACAACGAGGTGTTAAAAATTGTTAGAGGTAAAACCTAGACAATGTAAAATGTTTGTATAATCCTTTTTCGCTTTATGTTTAGTTTTTCCCTTCATCTGACAAAGCAATTTTCATATTTAACTATAAATTTCCTTCATTAGTTGTAATATGCGATAAATACCTCATTCCACTCTTCTTCGGTAAGTTGGCTCTGTGGTCTCGATTCGTACTCGTCCTCAGAATTACATCCATTCACTTCCGAGGTGGCTGTTGCAGGTATTTTGCATATGGTTGACGCAACTTCGACACTGGCAGGCACTCCAACAGATGCGCTTCCTCCATTTGGAGATGAAGTAGACGACCGTTCCCTTTCAACTCGACTATGTTTACTTCGAGTTGTTCTGCAAAATAGTCATTTCATTATTAGTTCATACCCAGTTAAAACATTTGCCCGATTAATGCAATGGAGTTTTAATTGTTTTGCCAGACTACTACTTGACACCTACGCAGGGGGATTTTCGATTTGGGTCTCCGTCTTCATCTTGAGGGACCTTTTTCTCAAGCATTTATATGTCTGTATGAATGAAAATAGTAAATATTACCTAACCTAATCAAATTAAAAGTAAAGATTTACTGTGAATAACACAGCATTTTGAGCAAATTTTCAAAAAAATTTGAAAATTTAACTTTTGCAAATAAACTAGTTCTAGGATTATTTTAGCATTTTTTTACTTATATCGAGTAATCAGGGAGAAGAAATCAACAACATACATATTCCAGAAGTAACTATGGTAAATTATATTAGCACACCAAGGATTTTGCAATTCGAAAAAAGGGTTTTTGTACATTTGGTGGTCCATTTTGCTACGGAAATGTTACGGAATTTGCTCTTTCTTACAAATTACTGGACTCTAGCATTACATTACATACACTACCTTCAACTTGTCCAGATATTTAATTTGCTTTGTTTTATCCATGGAATTTATACTGTAAGTAGCATGTTATTTCTATGGTTTTATTCATATTATGAAGTATGAAGACTATTGAAATATACAATAGTCCTACACAGCCGTTTTAATTTTAATTAATATAACCATTTAGTTAGTACATATCTATAAGGCTTTTAATACTTCATTACCTACATTTTTATTCATATATTAAACACTTTACTGGAAAAAATTGGCATAGAGGAATTTATTGATTGTTATCCATACCATTCATTTATGTCTTTTCAGCCCAAATCCCCATTTTAGAGATTCAATTGCATGTATGAATATAGACTCGGTAAATAATCTCACTGAAGGATTTAGTACATTTCAGTTACAAAATTACACTTGCCTCATGGGAGAGACGCGGTGACGTCGTTTTCCATGAGAACTGCTTGTGTCGATGTGATCATAGTCATCGTAGTGGGATTGGCTTGCCCGTTTGTCCTCCCTTGAGTTTCCCAAACTACGCCCAAGAGTTAATGGTTGATTATGAGACCAAGGGGTAGCTGAAGGTGACCTCTCGCCAACAAATAAACGTTCCGCGTTTAGAGTAATATTTTCAGGCTAAAAAACATAATATACATTGTTAGTATGGACTGCGGACTGTGTGGACTAAAGGATGTGCATCACTAATAGCCCGTCTTCGACAGGAGGTTGGTTGGCTTATGTGATCACGATATCTGTTTCATTATAGAATTTGATTCTATTCAGCAAATTGGAAATTGCTTGCAGCTTTGTGAAAACTGAGTATCAAATTTGAAACTTCGAAATGTTTTGAATATTTTACAAGTGTCTAATACCATTTTAACATTAAGTTAATCACTTCCACGTATACAATACACATAACTGTATATATTTAAATATATAGGACAACTGTTTTAACAAAGAAGGGTACATGTAATTAAAAATTCGCAAAATTAATAGAAATAAAAAAGTTCAGAAATATTGATTATTCTTTGTTACTTTATGAAGGAAGGCAGTTAAATCAAATTAAATGTATTCACCATTTTCTTTTCAAATTATCAATTTCTAATCATTTAAAAATTTGAGACTTACTTGTAACTGAGGGTGAGGTAACGATAACGAGTGAGACATAATTGGGTGTGAATGATTACTTCCATGGTCACCACTATCTAATTGTACTTCTCCCTTGGAGCTAGACCCTTTCTTCTTGGATAAAATCGTCATTCTTACTTATACAATTAGGTACGTAGCACCCAATGAGAATTATTTAAAAAGTTCTTAAGAGGAAATGTTTGACACTTTATAACTTCATCCACTTATCCTTTGCATACGATAATATTTTGCATTTTTGATAAATTTTTCTAAAATAAATAAAACCCTAAACGCAGATATATGCAACATTTAGCACAAGTATAATTTAAAAATTTTCTTTTGAAAATTTAGACTTCCTCCGCCCAAGAAACATTTACATCCGTTCTATGTAAGTTGTAAGTAGGATTTCTAAATGCTATAGTGACGAAATTTTTAGTGTACTTTCCAGAATACTTGCAGGGTGTAAAAATGCACTCGTTTTTTGGTAAAAGTGGCTTGAGGGAAATATATTTACTTTAAATGCAGCTATAACACACTTTTATTCTGGACACGATAATTTGTCTTTCACAGTAATGTACATTAAATTGCTACTGATGAGTATTTTGCATTGCAGTACAGGGATCCAAGGCCCAAGGTATCCTATTAAAAAAATTTGTTCACTTAGAATTAACTTTCACCTTAAGTCCGAATGCTGGAGGAGTAGCCCTAAAAACCACAATTAGCTGAGCCTATTTATTTTGTAAATGCAAATTCTTTCCTTAGGATAAGTAAGGGTAGGGCAGGTCGTAGGGTTTGTACTTTTCTCCAGCATCGAAATCAGATGGGTGTTTGTATTACGGACAACGATGGTCGTACAAATAAGGTTATGAGGAGTTATAACTATAATGTTTGTACACACTTATATCCTTAAGTTTGCAAGTAAAGGGATATAACATTATAATGGTTAAGGAGATAAAGGGGGGATTATACTTATAGATCTGCTCTAGGTAACCATATATTCTCTGTATTTATATTTTGCCTACAATCGAGACAGTAGTTGTCATGTGTAGGAAACATGCCCTAAGGGTTTTCGCCAGCAAAATAATAGGATACATCGTTCCCATTTTCCCATTGATACGTACAGAAGGGATCGCATACAATTCTTAGAGCAAAGTAGCAAACCTTAGACCTGAAATTATATTTTATTGCCTTTGAATTTCTATCAAAAATTTCTAGGGTGATATATAATTAAAATTTTAAGAGGATTTTACCGCGGAATTAAATTGACTTACCTTCAGACATTAGTAGAATGTAATGTAGCTCAGAGCAATGAAATCTTGCCTTGCAGTTACGAAACATAGACCATTTAGTAATAATATCGTTTGGAAGGACACAATTCCATGTTTGTGTATGTCCTTATTTCCTTATCTACCACAAGAGATATCATATTTCTATTATAACATGTCTACAATATAATAATCCTTATCATGTAGTACAATACTGTTCAGTTCATGAATATTTGGGTATCTCCAGGATGGCACTATTTCCTTGGGATAATTTATGAAATGAATGATAAGCGCATGCATAATCCATCCATGACTTCGAAGTTCGAACGTTTAATATTTCATGTAAGGCAGATATTTAAGGAAATGGTGCATCAATACTCGATGCTCAATTTCTAATGCATAATACATAAATATCCATTACAAAAAATGTTCCTTGTTAGAAATAGTTCAGAAGATGACGAAGAGCATACAACCATATATACTTCACATAAATTAAATTAAATGATTTCATGCAATATACCCCAGATTTTCAAGGCACACCTAACTAATTGACCGCATACTGGCATAATATAGTGCTATATCATTTTTTAGACCTACAAGATAATGTCCTACTTACTTCAAATTATTTTAAAGCTGTCAAATGCACATGCTTAAAGTTAAACTACATTTATAATGGAGCAGCAGGAAGGTGAAGGAGTGCTTACATAAGTAAATATATAGCTACAGACAGGACAGGAGATTAACTTCCCTATCTTTACTTAAAAGGACCTAACGGGCTCATGAAGACAATGAATATACTACTTAATACTTGCTCATCAAAGTGTGATTCTCATTAAAATGCCATGATGCGTTGAGTATAGTGTGATGTATATTAATATATGTATATACTATGTAAATTGGATACAAAGTTAATTTATGCGAGAGATAAATATCTGGAACGATTAGCACTAGCTTGTTTGCATTGTAATGTTGTAATTTCAATTGTTACGAAATCCGACTATGCGTCCAACTAAATAATTATTGTAATGCTTATAACTACCAGAAATATGCTGCAAATTCTGTATTATTTTTATGTAAATTTTAAATTAAGAATCGTTGAACGAACCGTATCTACTTACAAATATAAAGATTATCCAAACGACTATTTTAAGATACTGTAAGGTGAACAGTGAAGTCAATTTAAGCCGCACGATAACTGATTATTGGCTTGGTTAGGGAGACGGATAAAGGCTTCTCCTGAAATTGTCATTGTTACTCAATCTACTCTGTACTCTGTACTGTATGAACTTATGAACCAATGCACCTGACCTACCCATTTTATATGGTGCGATATAATAAAATATTGATGCCGTAATAAGTGAGCAATAACAATAAATATATATAGTTTTGTTGGGTTTATTTCCTTTGTCATATTTTTGCAATAAATTTTTTGACTTTACAGAGCTAAACAACGTTTATTTATAAGAGAATTGACGCTCCATCCTAATAATGTTGGACGTAAGATTTGGATAACCATTTTTAGCTTACGAAATGGTTACCTCTAAACTCAATTGGTGGCACTACACTAGCATTTAGAAACGTAAAGTGTATAAGGAAGAAGGTTATCTGTATCTTGACTTGTCCACCAGGGTGAAGTTAGCACAAAATCCCAGGCAGCACATGCTTGGTGTCCAAATGACGTAAATGACCCTTAAATGCCCCGACAGACCTCCCACAACCTCGTAAATATTATTTTAAACAATAATTATCATTTCATGCCTAAACTGAATAACAAATTTCAAAAAAAGTGC
>JAQFYC010003912.1:0-19021 GCA_034694165.1 Tomocerus mixtus | reverse complement strand
GATAGTTATACATATATTGTACTGCTACAATTATGTTTTCAGTTTCAGAACCTGATCTGAATTGCGGTATTTTTATGGAATTATTACAAAGCAGTTATTTAATTAGTACCAACAAAGTTCACGTTACTATCATTTTATAACACAAGAAAATGAGAGAAACTGATAATGTACTTGGAGAGTGCAGTTCTAGTAAATGCGCTCTCAAATATTTTATCGGTACAGTTTATTGAAGTCTACTAGGATATCTAATTCGTAATATGTAAACTTTTAAAATTGGTACTTATTGTTAGCTGCGTTATGTACTTTAGGTAACATTTCTTTTGGGTGTATAGGTATATAATGTAAACCGAGCTAATATTAACGAACAAGAAAGAAACTAAAATAAACTATAAATATTATACATTTCACATAATGTGTACAGTATTATTAGTGAACGCATTGTTCCTAATACCTATATAAATGAATGTTTCTAGAAAAGTAGGCAATAAAAATTCTACATTTATACCTGACAACTGATTACACTTGAGAATAAAATTGATATCTTCTGATTTTGTCAATGGGTTTCGCATTATTATTTTTTATTTATCTCTTACTACTGAAAGTGAAATGTATCAGTTTCGCCTACAGAGTTGTATCCTGTATCATACGAAACAGAAAAAGTTTAAAACAATCTCTAATTCAGCAATTCAAAGTTCCCTTGCTCTAGAAATAAATTAGAACTTTCAATCCTCATAGCTCACGACTACGACACGACGAATGTGAACTGAGATTTTCTCTTGATTACTAGGTTAGAGATAAGTTTATAGGTGAGCATCTCAAATATAAAATTTCGCTTGTCAATTATGACAATAATAGTACTTACAATTCATATACACATTATTGAAAAACCTTTTATCATCTTATACTACATAAAAGGGCCATTTAGTATTGGCATTATGGTATTGTTCTAGTCAATATGTTCACATTTAAATGTAAACGAAAATGCACTATTTGTATATGTAAAGTAAAGGATTTAAACTTCATCTTTAATAGTACTAGCCCCATATTACTGTACAAATATAGAATTGACAGCAAAAATACGTATTCTGACGCAAAGCAAAGTAAACATTTGTTTAGCAAGTAAGCGGACGGACCTGATTTCATTGGAAAGGATTTGCGAATTACGTGGAGGAAATGAAAACAAAGAAACTAAGGATATTTATTTTAGTAAAGTTACATAGTATTTAGGTGCGCAGTAATGTGCTTACGTAGTATGTACGTGCATATTAAAGAGAAGATGATGCCGCTTCACTATAAAGCATCAAATCATATCCCAATCCAAATAAATCCATTTTGCCTAACAAGGCAACCAACAAAGTAAATGTAAATGTATTTAATGTACGGGAGGATGAGGTGACCCCGTCGTGATAGGCACAGAGTGATACGTTTACCTGGTATGGGATGGTATGGGCTAAGTTGAAGTTGGATGAAGCTTTCCTACACTATGTACGTAACAACACATATAGACACAATACACAAGTAGCAGTAATAAGTTGACTATAACTATAACTATATAGCATTCAGGAATATTACCCACGATATCTAATAGAGAATTTCAGAATAGCCTCCAGTCATTCATTGTCAAGGCGAGAAGAGAGAAGAGTTACCTTACCAGCACACCACACCAAGTTAGATAGTTAAATAGTTAGCTTTATGTAGCTATGTACAATCATTATTATACACAACATAAAAGACGAGACCATATCCAGATAAGCGTGTTGATTGTTGTACTGAACTGAACACGTCTACAATATCTACATTTACCTATACAGACTGTCTGTTGGCTGTTCTGTACTTCTATTGTACATCTCTACATAATTTCCATCACACACATAATAATATAAAATATATTTTGCAAAATGACTCAACAACATTAGGATATCTATAGGAACATAATAAGGCATAAGAGAAATTTTAAGGGCGCTGTCGTGTCGTGTCGATGATGCTTTTAACAACTAACTACTAATCACTTACTCGCTATTATTTCTATACTGTGAATTGGATGTAGATAACACTAAAAAGCTTTGCTTCATTTCATTTCGTGCAGACCCATGTCACATAGGACGATTATAATATATAATTTCCAAATTAACATGCATACACACTCTACGCATTGGATTTCTTTAACTTAACTGTCTATATGTACATAGTTGAATTGAATTGAAGTTTGGCACAGAACATGACAAGGAAAGCCAGCCAAGTCGAGTCAAGTCATGCTTTGGAGTTTGGACAGTTGGCCAAGCCAACTTCAATAAACATTGGCCAAACAAAATATTAAAGGGGGAAGGAAGAAAACAATAACAGCAATAATGCGTATCTATCTATTCCATCTCCATCTGAGACAGAGAAGATAACATGCATACATAACAGAACTGATCTATCACCAACAAGAAAAGGCATAGATCAACAGAAAGTTGATCTCCAGTACAGAAACAATATAAGTACGTGGTACACACATAATAACAATAACATTAAGTATCACTTACTTACAAGTATGCCTACCATAAATGCAAGGAGCTTTAAAGACGTAACATATTCTACGCTGTATCCAAATTAGAAAATACGAATACGTTCTTAATTGAGTAGTAATTGTTTGAGAGCAGTTAGTAATACAAATAGTTTAAGCAGACAACGGTCACAAGCACAACAATGTGCTAAATTGTGAAGCCAAACCAAACAGAGTCAGCAAAATTCACTATCATCGGAAATCTAACATCAACAGCAAGAATTATGACGATGTCACCTCCTCTGGCACCACTTTTGCCATTCACTCGCTCACTCCATTAGTTTAGAATTCAACAGCCAGAACCACACGTTTAAATTCTTGTGCTTTTCGAATGCTCATAGCATAACTGTTTATATAAGACTACAATTGCCTAGTTTTCCACATTGTTAGATGTTTAGACATACTATATACATTACGCACATTCTCTTAGCACATGTAGTACATTTATATATTATGTAGATATAAATATAGTAAGTATGTACGTGTCACTTGCTCTGGTTGTTGTTGGAGAAAGTAAATTGTATACAACTTTGACTTAAGCCTATAAAGGTACCTTAACATTTGTTACCTGTGCCAATAATTATATGATATGGCCAAAACATTTTTACATGCACATTTAGTTATATGAACTTTGCACTATTATGTGCAATCATTATAACACTACACGTTTCACACATCTTAATATTTGCATATAAATGATCATGCGTTTGGCGCCTGATTTCCGTCCTGTATTTCTGCTCTAGGTGTACTGTTTATCTATACCTATTAGCAAGCTGTTGATGAAACACTGTCATTGTTATAGCTTTACAACAGTACAGTCTAAATGGATCGAAGTATTACGTTATAACATGAAATAATACTTAAAGAACCGTTTTCGCTTTGTATTAACATTAACGAACGTTAATTGTATCATCTGTGTTGTGGCACAAGTTGGTCGTTTGCTGATAGAGTGGCAATATACATATAGGTACATACAAAGTTTTTTGAGTCAATTTAATTCTTATTGTACCTATGCTATACACGCATACTTTGAACTGTATAACATTCCCTGATAATTTTAATTAAGCTTAGAATGTATACAAATTACAGGTAAGGTGTTAGTTTTAAATTAATCAATTTGCTCTGCCCCATGTAATTACTATTTAGCTTATACGAGCAAATGCAAGTGGATGTCATTATACAAACCACCAGCAGCAGTAAAGAAATGAATAATAGCATCACATTATATAGGTACTGCCAAATTAATGGCGAAATTTTTCAATTTGATGATTACGCAAAATTGCTTTTTGCATTTTCTTGATAATATTTCTTGTTTCTTTTGATACGCTATCGCAATATATTAAATGCATGCACGTTTTCAGAAGCAAATAAGTTATCTGTACTTATCGAGAAGATCTGTTCTGTATTATTACAGATACCAAACAGAATGCGTAATAAAGTCAGTGTGTTATTCTTGCGTTGAAGGCTTGAGGGTGCATACCGGTCTTGTTACATTCACTAAACACTTAATATCATACTAACATGCATCACATATGATGTTTTGAAAATCCTAATCCTTATATTTAACTTACTAATATACTTACTGTGCAATATCTATACTATGTTGTACTGTCTGTGTGTGCATTAGAGTTATTACATTTTATAATGTACATAAGTTCACAAACAGAAAAGCAATTATTTCAACAATGTGAGCAGTTACAGAGTAAACTCATTTCAGTAAGCTTTCGTGGTGCAATACACCGTGTACAGATATTTTCGTTATTATTGTGTACTGTGTACTGTACTTTACTAGACAAGACAACAAAGCATGCTCGTACATAATAATTAGCGTGATATTTAGAAGTGAACTACTACGCACTTTCTCGCAATTGCGTTTCTGTACATAATATGTAATTTCATTTGGATGTACGCTGTACGCTATGGCTATGGGAGTAAATTAAATGTACTGGCTTGGCTTGGCTTGGATTTGGCTTTGCTTTCTTATATAAAATAATACGTTAGCTCACTAATACTAGAGTACATAGCAGAACATAACATCACATAACATGAAATAACATAAGTATGTATAATATTTTCTATATCAATTTAGTTCGGTTGCTTTGCTTTGCTTTGCTTTGCAGCTATCATAAACTTGAATTTGCTACGGCAATTATCTATCAAAGAGAAATGCACACAGGAACAAATTTATTAGTTGTTAACTTTTAGTAAAGAAACTTACTAATTTGTAATAATTGTAAGCTGGTCTGAATTGTTGTGCTACGTATGTTGTAAGGTGTCATGCCAGATCCTATCTAATAAGGCAAACATCAAAGGCTACATTCAACTTCGACAATACAATTTCATAATCAGACGAACTCGAACTGTAGAAAATTAATGAAAAATGAAAAGGCTAGAAATGTTAGGGCAATTAATAGTAGAAATACACGATATTGATAGACAAACAATTTATTAGTTCATAGTACTTATGTGTGCTATGTACATTTACGAATTCTATACATAAAGAGATTTGGACAGCTCCAATAACCACGTAATGAACTAACAGCTGAAAATCAATGCATTACATTATATATGATATGTAATAACATAAATTGCTATCTGAAACATGACTTTTGCCTAATCGCTTTATACAGATAGAATTTACATTGTATTAGCAACCTTGTTATGATTTCGTATCTCTGATTGATATACTGGTGCGAAAAGGAAGGTAAATCTTTCGTTTTCAATTCAAATTACATAAACTAGTACCATTACCATACCACTGTGTAGCTGTATAAAAATTACTACCTAGTTACTATTAGAATGCAATAAGTATAGATGTGTGCCATGCAATTTAATAGAACAGAACACACATAAGCATTCGTTGTGTTGTGATTGTGATAAAAAGGAAATTATTATTTAGTTTTGGGGTTTCTTTGGTTTTGGGTTTGGTGTGGGGAAGCAGGACTTCGTGACCGGCCTGCCTGGTGTGATGTGGTGTGGTGTGGCCAAAAGAAAAAGGCAAAAGCAACAGAATACCAAATCTTATACAACTATTATGTACAAACAACGTAATTTTGACAATTCGCAAACTCCAACGTAGCTTTTGACTATTTGCTAAATTATATTTGCCTGTGGTGAAATCTCTTTCGCTAATTTCTACCGAAATCTCCTGTGGCTTCTCTCCATTCATGCGAATAATAGTTGGCAATTATGCCTTGCACGACTCGATTCTAATTTCTATACTTTAAATGCTAGGAATGAACTCTCAGGTTATTGTCAAGTAATTTTTATTTGGGAACAAACAAAAGAAAGACAAAGTTTATTTTCTCTTCAAGCATTAAGGAATGAAATAGTGCCATTTAACGACTCCTTATGTTGCGTTGTACTGTAATACTGCCAATATAAATGGTTACTGAAATCTGAAAAGCTCCTAAATTTCTTTACGATTATATTATTTAGTATAGACACTTTAAACTTTAAACATTAAACATCTTATGAATGCATACGTGTGCATATAAATTGTATAAGGGGAAGTTGTACGTAATTTCGGGTGTGTGTCCCTCCCTATCACAATTTGATGGCTTTGCGAGTCTGAGGAAATTGCCATGGCTAATGTTTTCCCATTTCTACATTAACAACCATAATAGATACTTACTATCATTACCGTGAACCAATAACAAATACATTATACCATGTATGTACATGTGTACCAAACAAAATTGCATATTCGATTTTTTAGCTATAAACAAGACATCTAAGTATGTGGTACTTCAGATGTGTTATTATTATTACATGAACATCCATGTCCGTGCAATACACTTGTGTTGCATTGCATTGCATTGGAGATTACATGATTAGTAGTAAGTACTATGCAGGCAATAATAATAATACACTTAAAGAATCGTAACGAAAGTAAGTATGTCGAATGTGGGTAATAAATTACTTTACTTCAACATTATTTCCCTTTGTTTACATAGCTATAGGTAAATTGACTTAAAGTATAAAAAATTTCATTTACATTACCTACTATCTGCACTCTGCACTGTCCTCCAATTTTACTGCACATAATCATACACTAATTTGCTCCTACATCAACTTCCCTATTTTACATTTTGATGATAATATTAATTTTGGTGAAAAAACTAATTACAAAAATTATATATGCAAAATAATTTTCCCTTTCATGTGAAACTATACGATCACACGGAAAGATAAACTGAAAATCTCGCATACTCTTTTTATTAGCACGTGTACTTACAAATACTTTCATTTATAAGTAATTGTTGGTTTATTATTGTACGTGAATACTAAATAACTACCTATGTATAGCCCCCAATTTTTTATCTCCGCATTTCTTCCCGAATAATTAAGTAGGTACTACTATATCATCTTATCCCTATTGTTAATCCTATTAAATCTGTGTATTATTATGTAAATTAAATAATACAATCACGTGCATCTCAAGTGACAATAAAAACTACAATCTTCTTCACTGTCTTTCTTTTGTCCTACTACGTACTTAACTGAATATGTTGAATAAAGGATGAGTCTCTTTTCTTGCTCAAATATTAACCTTTGTTATTAACTTTAGTATAAGAGATACACATGAGTATCTATACAGTCAAATATTATGTACCACTTTTAAGATTTTTTACTAGTTTCATGTACTTTAGGTTCCCTGTTAGATTAGTTACAACAAAATTAATCATCATGTATTCAATTCCTCGTTCACTATTCGCTTCACACTTCAAGTTGCAATATTATCACTGTAAGAGCTACCTACACTAACGCACAACAAACTCATGAATAATTCATGATCACAACGAACCATGGACTTGAATTAATTTGTCGATCTTTTTGGTCACGTTGGTTTTATACAGATTTAGTTTACATATGTACTATGTATACATAATATTCACAACTTCCTGCTTAGGAACATTTCCATGTTATTGAATAAAATGAAAGTGATACCATAATTTTTTATCACACTAGAAACATCAATTTTCTATAATTGTGCCTGTAACAATAACGTGGTCCTGATAGTTGAGCTTTGAACTGTGAAGTATCAACTTATAACATCTATTTTTCATGTTAGCAACAATATGTACACATTTTGCTCACACATTGGCTTCGTGCATATTTAATTAGTAATTCGACTTGTGTAGCGTGAAGGAATACATCTACATACTTATTTAAGTCCACAAAGCTCACAAACCCCTTTGTATCAAATCATTCTACCTAATTATATAAGTAGCAATAGCTAAATACGTTTCTAAAAATAAACTACAAGTCTTCCACCCTAGATTAGCTCATAATCCTAATCCAAAATTCATTGCACAATCAGACAGCATCAGTAACTACATGATAAATTATTTGTTTCCAACCAATTGGAATGGCACAGCGTGAATAATGAGACAGCTCAGCTTTAGGGCAGTTCAGCTGTATGCAAAAATGGTTTGACTTTGGTTGTGACCATAGAATTAAATGCAAAAACTTATAAGTAGAATCAATAAATTACTATAATGTAAGCGTTTACCTACCTACGTGTAAGAATATAAATGTAATTTGCATATTCATATAGGTACATAGTTTGCCTTCGTCATGGAAAAGAAGAGTAGGTAGGTAGGTAAGAAAAAATTCATTTAAGTACCTAGTTTAACATTGAACTCACATGAGCCTCCTTTTGAGAAGAGGGTAAGAAAGAATGACTCGTTGTATTTTGTATTGCAATCGTATTCTTACAATTGAAATCAATTGATTCAAGATTCAACCGAACTTAACCCAAGTACAAAGTTTCTCAATTCTCAATTCAAGAACACATTTACATAAGAGCGTGTTTCCATTGTATTATGGACTACATATACAAAACACACCCTGCATAATCTCTACTATGTACCTTAACACAGCCTAGTACCTCATTCTAATCCTCTATACAGATACCATGTGTTTTACCTATGAAGTTTAGTCTCTCATTCTTATTCAGTCCTTGTCGTCCAGTTTGATCTGATATTTATATTACATCTCTTTGTAAATTCAATCCAGGTTGGTTACAAATAAGGACTATTGTACATACTAAAAATACGCTAAGCAAGCTAAGTAAACGGACAATGAGATGAACAGGTATCTAAGCGCCCCTATACACAAAAGGACATTAAAATCAGTTGATAACGAATTTGCAATATATTTACACAATAAAGGTAGGTATGCTAGTACTTGGTAGAAAAATGGACGATGATACTCTGTACTGTGAATATGCAATTGCCACTTCTTAGTAAAGCAACAACCTAATCAAAATCAAAGATGGCAAATCTTAAAATTCGGACTGAAAGACCTTGAGAACTGGAGATGGTCAGATCTCAGATCAGATCAGCTTGCTCTTTCTGCTATGCTTTGTTGGTACCTATAGGTACGTGAGAAGAGCACAACATCACAACAGCTCATGCACAACGTTAAATCAAAAATTAATAACTAAACAACAATGAACAGGATTTTGCAGCATCTTATCTGTATCATATAAAGGTTATAAAATAATACAACAATCAGTTGGTGTTAGTACATAAACTAACTATTTAACCCAAAGATTTCTTATCTCTATATGTTCTATGCTACTGTATTGTATTTTGTATTGGTATAAGTATCATTCAACTTTATATGTTCTGTATTATAATTACAACTATAGAGATAAAAGTAATACATAACGAAATAAGTAGAAGAAACTCGAGTCTATTCTATGTACTAAATGATCACTACAGAGTGCATACTTGTAAGCTTAACAATATTAAATAGAAAAAGAAAAATATGAAGAAAAAACTTGACATTGTGCGTATCTCATTCGTGTTAACAACTAGCAAACCATGAAGCAACGAAATTATTGCTCAAGTGATACACTAGAGTTAGTGTGTTAGTTTTTCCGTCTGGCATGGCAAGTCTAAACTTCGATAGTTAGTAGGTAACTTTACTACTGGACTAGGTAACCTTTCCTATAAGCAGGTATTCATTAAATGCAAAAATGAAATAAAAATTCACAAACTGCAAAGGTAAAATAAGCAGCACATACAACATGTACTAATAAATAAATACATACCCATAGTTTAGTTTGATGTGTTTAAGCATTGTATCCTACTCATGCTAGCAAGACAAAGTAAAGATAAAGATGCTATGATGAGTTATAGAAAAAATGGTGCAGTACATTACATACAACTATTTTACATTGACTTCGATTGCGTGAATAAGAATGGCATGGAGAAGTGAGCAATTTAAAACCAGCCTCACTTCACGCCAAGAAAACGAGGTACAAAGGTAAATAGCTTAGCGTTGACTTTGGTTGACTTTACATTCGAACTTCAAACGTGAAGCTAGGTAACAAAGTAACAAGTACATTAATATCCTTTTTGTAGTTGTTTGGCTATATGGGGTCTAATAATGTGAAATCCTCTCTAATTGCAGCATTTATTCTTCAACATCTATATGTACTCATTTTTCGTTGGAAAGCAAGATTAGGTGTTATTTAAAATGTACCTATTTTCTTAAATAAAACGAATAGTATTATTCAAAATTGTATAAACCTTACAATATCTACTCTAATCAGTTTTTCAGGGTGTCTAATGAAAATTAAATGCATCCTGGTCCTGAAAGCATTAAGTAATTAACGATTGTTACTAATCAGGCATATTTAATTGTCCTGAAAATATTCTATTCCTATATTGTAGAAGTCATATTTCATGTTATGTAAATAACTTTGAAATTAACACTTCAATGGATAGACCTTTACACACATAATCCTTTAAAACCATTTTAGAATCTAGGTAGCCAGTAGCGAGGTAGTCCGTTAAAAGTCCTTAACTGCGCGTAATTCTTTTGAGTAAGTACATGCTAATTCGTCAAGTAAACTTTAATTGTGATTCTGCGAAACGGATGGACTGTGTTGGGCCCATTGTAATATTTCTAGGAATATTTTATGTGTTTACACTGCACACAATAAAGCATATGTATAGTTGCCTTATTTGTAAATATAAAATATGTAGTTCATTCTACAGTAATTGTAAATTACTATACTAGTGTTGCATCTGGCACATATGGTACTTATACAAATAGGTAATACCAGTATTGCAAGTTAGTAAGGTTTCGCTGCTTAATTGAATAGATAATAGCTCTAGGTATTTTTAAGTGAACGCTTCTTTGCCTCTGATACATGTATTACATGCACAAATACTACAAACATGAAATAATTCTGTATTCTTCAATAGAATTTTTATAAAAATGGTTTGAATAAAATAACAGTATAATGCAAGATGCAAGTCAGTCAAACTAGACAGATAGCAGAATTCCTTGAAGGCAGAAAATTATCGTTACAATGTTTATAATGCAGAATGTAGTAATAAAATGCATGCAAGTGTAGTTGTATTTCTTTAACATGTTATATCACTAACAATGTTTAACAGCTATGCATACAGATTTAAGTGGTATTTTATCTGCATACATGGCAAAAATACACAAAGATGGGATGTAGTATTGCTAAATGAAGAATTATTATTATTTGTTTGTAATATCCTAATATCTACCAGTGAATGCATATGCAGTGGGTTGTTTAAACTGCAGTTCGAAAGGATTCTGTAATACAATTATGAAGAGTTTTTGCTTTTGCAATGTATCCAGTGCAACTGCCTTTGCAACAGTAACTCTAAAGTATAATAGCATTAGAGATGTTGATGTCTGTTATGCTTTGCAGATTTTATAAAAAGGAAGTTGCCTGTCATTTCCGACTTGCGATGATGTGGATGGGAATCTATTTGTAGTAAACGAAACGAACTCTTGAAATGTGTATAGAAGAGAGACTAAAGTAACCAAACCAGAGAATCAAAAGGAAATAAAATATCTAACTGTGTAATTCTGGATTGGAGATTTGCATCTGCTGAGTCGAGCCGAATGATTGTAATTACATAAATAAAACGTGATGCTATGCCATGATATAACAATGGAAAATATCAAACTCACTCACCTTTACAAGGTAAGCTATGTGACCGTTTGTCAAAGCGTCCGGAGGGTGCTGCCACGTTTTTCCTGCAAAGATTAAACAAAGTTTATTATTGAAAGGTTTTATTTTATATGAAGAACACGTACATCCATAATACTAATACACTGTAAATAGTACTGTCTAAGTACAGAGGAGAGCCACAAACATTTTTGGCATCCACACAAAGAAATATTTCCTAAGGAAATCCTTAACCCAATAATATAAAATAAATCTCAGTGGTAGAGACTGTCACAAGAAATCTTGATTTTTTGGCATTTTAAATAGCCGTTTTGTGGCCATGAAAGTAAATGAGCAACCAGCACAGATATCATGGACTGTTGCTTCAGCTTTGTCGTCCCAATCTGCGTGCTATTGATGTTAGCATTAACTTTTGCTCAAATATTATTTATTGCCTTTAGTTTACTAGTGACAGTGCAGATACAGTTAGGTACTTTGGATTTCTATTCTACAAAATATATAGCCAAGCCATAGTGAAGTGAAGTTTCCACAATATTTATTTTTGTCGAATAAAAGCACAAAAGTAACCATAATGGTATCGTGGGAACTAGGAATCAATTTTTATTAGAAATTTTAAAAAATAGTTGAATGTTGCGAGAAATCCTATTTTTGTTCGCAGAGCGCATTGAAATGGATTTAGTTCTGAATGGATGGTTTTGGATTGGTTGCAGTTGCTTGTCTTGTTCTGTTGATTTCCTTACAATTTTAGCAAAGTAATTTGAACACTTTTCATAGTGCACCCTCCTTGTGCGTTCGTGGTTTAGGTTTCAGGAAGATTAGCGAAGGAAATTGATAAAATTGTACCTTTTCTTTGATTCACCGCATTTTCATTTACTTACTTATACTTGCATATACACAAAACTAAAATTAAAGAGTGTAATGTACCACACATTCAATACTGAACTGTATTGTATTGCAATTGCAGCAGTCAGCATGTTGTCTTTGTCATATTATACTTTTCAATCTTACTATATCACTGACAATAAGTAAGTAAGTAAGGCAACATTCACAAATACTCTTGCAAGGATATAGGTAGGCAGCGTGAATGTGAATTAGAATGGATGGAATCAAAAACTATATCAAATGTTCTCCAACGAAAGAAAACAATCTAGAAAATAAGCATGATGTTATGCACTGACTATTGTATCACGGTTTAACATAAAGATCTATATACAAGATTAACTTTCTAACTCGAACCGTTTTTATCGACAGCATAATATGATATATAGTAAGAAAGATGCTGAGGGGACTGTCGACTGTGACTATGGGACATGTACTAGAATGTAGAAGCATTCTTTGTATTTATATAGGTATTTGTTAGGGAAGTTTCTATATAGGAAATTTCGCTAAGAGTGACTTGTAGTACAACAATGTGATAATATAAAACTATATAATGCAAGAGCCAAAGGAATTGAATTCAAGTCAAGATAGGGCACGATATGGTACACAAATAATGAAGTTACCATGTTACAATAGGAACTTACATGTGATACCATACATTACATTATTGGTTTGGTTAAGGTGTGATAAAAAATCATCTCATGAAATTACAATAGTATTTGTATCCTGATTCTTCTATCTATGACATACAAGCTATCTGTCTGTTTCCTCTACAAACAATTTTTCTAGACTTGCTTGTTTCTTATAATAAATGTGTTGTGCCTATATACTCATTCTTAGTACTATATAGGCATGACATGTACCGGGGAAATCTTGTTTTATTCTTTTGTTTTGCCACTGTATGAGACCATTATATTCCTATCCTAACTACAATGCAAAATAGCAAAAGTTTTTTGTCACTTTTCCCTAGGATGTTTTTCATTAATATGTATATACGTATTTGTGTGTTGCAATACCTGAGACTGGATTCTGAGATTATTTTAAACAGATTTACCTTTTACTAACTAGAATTACCACCAGGTATACCATTATTATTATGGTATGGTCTACCTACATTCTAACAACTAATGTTTTCTGTATTTAGTGCCCTAAGTTTCGACCAGGTTATAGTGGATGACATTTTCTGGTAATCCCCCATAATAAATTGCCATATTTGCTTATTTCGCAATGGGAGAGTTCTTATAATTACCTTAATTTATGCACGCTTATTTCCGTGCATGTATACAAGAATTATCGTCTACCTTTTAAGAACCAGCATTGATTCAGATACCAAATTAGAAATCTTTTACGATTAGGAACTAGGGAAAGTAGCCCAAAAACTGGGCGACGAGTTTCTAATGAATGGCTGCCATTACCTATTACCTACAACGATACTGTAAACTTTATTGAGTATTTTTACCTATGACAAATTGACAGACAAGAGAAATTAATCTATTTTAATTGTAGGTACTCATACTCAACTCAGAAATACTAAAATCCTACTCAACTATACACACCGTGTCTAATATTAATTACTTATTCCTTGCCGAATATTAATTGCCTTTCCTAAGTGAAAATTGTAGGGAGGATAATTTTCAGTGTAGATTTGAAATTGTATTTAATAACTATCTTGACTAAGCAAGATAGAGTAAACAGCAACAATTAGAAGTTTGACAAGACTGAAGACAGACATTAGCCGTATGAAATTTATTGTTTGTTTAATTATAATTCATTGCAAAACTGAAATGAATTCCGCTTCCGTAAAGTCTCGTCTCGTTAACATTATTTAAAGATGTAAAGAAATTGTAATAAATATACTAATAGCATGCTTTACGTAAATCACTGTCAATTCTATTATTAAAATTGTCAATCAGAAGAGAGATGATTAGCACTAAAGGCTTATCGGATTAAATATTTGCAGGCTCAATGGCAGTAAATCAAAGAGTGCAATATTTCTGGTTAATTTTGCAAAGATAGTAATAGACAGGCATGGAAAATTACTATTACACCAAATTAATCTCGAATAACCTCCGTTTAGGAATGTAAAATTAAAAGTCATAACGTTCGATTCAGAATGGGATTGGGCAGCCGAGGCGAAACATTCGGATCCGACCTCTATTCGTTTAATTGTTTGCAAACCCAAAACCTAAACTGCTATGCTTCATATTTTAATGAAATAGAAAATTGATATCTAAAGGAGTAGACAAACGAAATAGTTTATTTGAATGTAAAGATTCCAGATATAGCATAAAATATTCTGTAAATACTAAAATATCTGCCGCATGCTTATATTATTCTACCAAGTATATGTCTGAAGGTGAAGATAGACATTATGCAAATAATGACAATCTACATCCTCATTATACGAATTTTTAACAATTAGAATAGCATATACAAACAGATTAGTATATTCATGAATCATGAAAAGTAACAATGAGTGCCACTTTCAATCAGACAATAGGTTTTAGAAATTAAAAGCTTTAGAACATAAAATTAAATGCACCACATAATACAGAACTCCTATAATACTATACAGTATTGATCCTAATATTTATTCACATCTGTGCAATTACCATTTGTTTACCTAGCAAATAAACATATAGAGTACATAAAATTGCATGCCACTATTGTACAAATTGCAAATACTACTAACGATTTAAAGCTTTGCCTTGTAATTGCCTTCGCCTTCTAAATTTAAATGTCTACATTACTTTACTTATCAAGTGTTTTTCATTTAGTTTCACATATGCATAATATGTGTGCATTTAATCACGTACCGTACAGTATACTAGTACAGATTCTTCAATGGTATAAATGATTATATTTGTGCGATCAGCTCATAAGTTAAGTTCTGAAAGAAGTCCTGAAGGTCGCAATAAACTTTGAGAATTTTAACTGATGTGAATGTGAATACATTTATTACAGGTAGTACATGTAGGATATGCCAACCTTAAGTTATGTTATGACGGAAAAAATAATATTTGTTATTGTACCTACTATGTATGTATGTATAGTATGTACCTTATTAATATTAGTACATTAGTATAGTTAGATTTAGATTTACATCGTACAATAGTACAGATAATTCAGTTAACCAAACCACAAAGCACTAATACAAAAAATATTTTTTCTCTGTAAATACAAGGTAACATGCTCTTCTATAGTATTTCGTACTCCACCTAAACAAAAATTTAGTTACGTTGTCTGCCTGTCCATCTTATGGTACATAAATATTACTTAAGTAAACGCATGCACAATATTTGTACAGAGTAAATGATAAAACTGTATTTGCATAATAACTAGTACATACACATACATTTCACGTTATTTACATAGAATGCAGCGATAACGTAAAACAGTACTTTGACTTTTGGTGCACATACATACGTACATACTACACACATACGTGAGTAACAAACTAAAAGCGCTGTACGAAATATTTGTAACTAATGGCTGTCTTTGTCTCTGTCTTAAAGAAATCGCTATAACAAATTCATCATTGCAAATCACTGTTCACAATGATTTACTACAATAGCTAATCTTATTTTGCAATTGCAACATGAGGACATTACACGGATGGATTCTACATACTTGCGATTAGGTACAATCCTAAGTAACTTACTATACATGCATTGTGAATACAAGTATGGATGTAATTCTCTAAGGAACGTTATTGTTGCAGCTCTAAGTTCTAAGCTAATGCAAGTAGAAGTAAGTAAGTAACTCAACCTCTTAACTCACGGCATTGCATTTTATATTGCATGACACGTATTATTCCTTTTAGAAATAAGACTCTCTGTCTGTCTGTTCTTTTAGTTCTTTACTGTCATCATGTCTCATTGTAATGTTGTACAGTCTTCTTACTTAAAGATAATACTGAGCTGAAGAATAGACTCAGCTTGACATAGAAACTAAATAAGTAGAATCTGCATCTGTATACCTTAAATTACAAATGTGCTTGGCCTGGCCTGAACTTCGGTGAAACAGACAGACTGTGACATGATTCTCTATTCAAGTCAACCTACACATTTTAAAGCTACACCTCCACCTCATCCCAACCGCTAGAATCTAGAAAGGAGTACAAATCGCTGAAATGTATGCATTTATATGCCCAATTTGAATAAATCAACTTGATATGGAAATCTAGTGCATCCCTAAGAAGAAGGCTACACCTAGCTATACCAGATATGCTACTTATCTATGTATAATCCATATGGTATATATGCAGTAAAACAGAAAGATATATGCTAAGTGCATATTAAGTCTTATGTTCCCTAATTTAGATATAAAAGGCGAATTAGTATATATTCGTAAGTAGGCAAAAGGAAAAACTGAAACCATAATACTAAAACACACTCTCAAAAGTAGAACTGCAGAGTTAAAAGTTAAATTTTCAAAAATATTGCAACACAACGAAGGTGTGCAAATGTAAACTATACGCTATCACATTGGTAGTTTGCAAATTAAGAATTTCACTTGGTTTCACAAGGGAAATCCGCGACACGACAAGACAAGCACATCCAATCCAATCCAACATTTTCCCATCCATTTTCCAATTTCCATGCAATGACTTCTTTACTGCAGTGTTATTGCTAGCACCTGGGCTAACCAGTAGCATTGTATTGCATTTGCAAATGAAATGCAACAGCAAAACGAAACAAAACCATAAAAGAAACAAATTTCACGCTGATTTTTAGTCCCCATTGCATTAAACTGAAAATTAAAATTTTGCACAAAATCACAACACTTTTACTTGACTATATATATTTTCTCGCCTAAAAATAGAAGACTTTGTAAATAAGTGATAAAATCTTCCAGTGACAGTGTATGAAATATTTTCATTCATACAAACTTTGTAATTAAATTATTTGCAGGTTAACTTTTAGCTCTAATGAATGTTTCACATATTCACTGTAAACCTGTAGAGAAATTAGTATTTCACGACTGAGTAACCCTATAGATCATGTATACAAAAATAGCAAACAGGTGGTTGCAATTGTATAACATGTTGTAAGTATATTTTGCAGAGCGAAGTGTAGCAAAAATAATTTCTTGAAATTTTTACCCCTCCACTACCCTTTATATGTAAAATATTAATAATTTTGTTCAAAATAACGAATGCTTTAAAAAATAAGTACCATTGCTGCCGTTTTTGTTTTTGTGGAGAGTCCACTTGAGGAGCCCATTGTTCCTCATCATCACGGAAGTCACAACTGACGACTGAGCTCAACATCATTAAGTGCTCAAGCCAAAACCAGCCAACCCAACATCGTTTCATGATTCATTCTAACAATAAGTACAGATATATTATGAGCATTGGTACTACAGTACACTACATACATGCATAGGTACCTTTATACTACTACTTTATACCTCACAGTCATTCTATTCAATGTAATTCTTACAATAATAAAGAATACCCTAACTAACTATGTACAATCCATATAATATTATAGGACTAGAATACTTTTATGTACATCGAAACCTTCTCTTCAGCAATTCACGACTATTTTATTGTGTTTATATTATATACTTTTATTGTATACTTCTATAACAATATAAACTTTAAGCTCACCATAATTATGGTAGCTTATAGTCACCCCTTTAGTTTACTTTAAGTAATGTAGCTTACCTATGTATATGTACAGAATATACTTACCTACTTACTTACGTTCTTTTGAATAGTGAAGCAAGAGTCAGCCATTCAATACCTCTTCTTCTTCAATATATTTTGTGTACCCATTACACATAGAATGGTACTGGTATAGTGTAATGTGGTTTGGTATGATTGTTGTGTGTACGTGTAAGTAATAATATAATGTGCCTACCTGCCTACCTACTTACTTGTACTTTGGCTAACCATACATTTTAGCTTAAGCTATTATGTATACGAAAGGAAACATTTACGTTTTACGTTCACATGAAAATCTAACATTATTTACTGTAGCCCATGTAATAAATGCAACATGCAACTCAAGTAAGTAACCCCTTTTTGCCTTTGATGTTTAATGCTGAGTTGTATCTAGTATCTGTATGTATATTTGAAGTGAAGCCAGGTAACCTACTACAGTGTCCAGCATTAGTTACATTATTTAACGCTGCTTTTCTAGATGTTAGCAGAAGCATACAGGTGGGTTGCTCTCTCAAGACAATTCAGTCAGTCTGCTACAAATATATACTTACTTACTTGTACTTTGTACAGACCAATTCCCATTTACTTTACCTTACCTTTGTACAAAGAAAAATATAGAAAAAATCAGTAGTATTGCATTACATGGTATACTCTTTTATCCTTATCCTTACTTTGCGTTGTATGTAATGTATGTACGTATAAAGAAGTCAAGTCAAGTCTAGTGACGATGAGACCTATACATACACATACAAAAACAAGACACGCTATACTACAGAGCAGATAGTAAAGATGGACTATGTACATTACGTAGTACACCTTGTTTTTACGTATGCATGTGGCAAACTCTTATAGAAAATATAGAGTCCATTATGATATATAAGTATTTAATATACACAGACAAGGCAAGACACTTTTTGAATTCATGGAGATACTTACCTATTTAGGCACCTACAAT
>JAQFYC010003911.1:0-19026 GCA_034694165.1 Tomocerus mixtus | reverse complement strand
AACTCCTTTGTAATAATTTTGATTTACTATGTATAAAAATTATTTACACCATTTTCCTTTCAATTGACATTAACAAATTCGTTTTAGATATCCAAAAAGCGGAAAATGTTGTGTAGAGGTTAAAAAAGTTATGTAGAGGTTAAAAAAGCCTTATATTATTCTGTCAAAATGTCAATTTGCCATTTAGAGATAATAATGAATGGAAATAATGTGCGCAATGGCTTACTTATTTACATTTCACAATTAATAATTACACTGGATCAGTATGTGAAGGAAACAGAAAATGTTTTTGTGAGGGTAAATGTAGTGTAAGGTTAAATTATTGGCTAGTGTAGTGTAAATTTGGAACATATGTATGAAAATTTAGCATTTGCGTGTAACATATATGCGGTTGGTTATCTGAATGTGCTTCTGTGTACATTATATTTCATTTGCATCACTGCTCTTTAATAAATAACGATCGCTATAAGCATTGCATTGCTTTATAGTATGTGCAAAATTAACTGGATTTACAGATGTGGAAAAATTATTTGGGAAGAGAAGACAAATGAATCGCTGAGGCGAAGAAACTAGATATCTGTTTTTGACAGTTGGGGTTGGATTTTAGATAATAAATATTTGTAGCTACAAGCACAATACGTCATGTCCGTACAATTCTGTACGGTAGCCATAAAATACTTATGCATTATGTATATAGTATACAGAAATGCAGAAAGATTTTGCTAAAAATGAAACGATGCATAATATGTTTATATTCCTTCTATTCTGTATACTATAATAATAAATGTTTTTAATTAGCTCATACAAATTCAAGTCTCCTCATTACTATATACATTATACACAATTAGTAATAGGTACAAGTTGTAATTGTATACAGTAAGTACCTTTTATAAGCATTTGCATGCGTTCACTTACATTAATTCGCATACATTACCAAGATAAAAGTAAAGGTAACCAATAACAAATTGTATTGTGGATTGTGGATATCAATGCATTTATTTATTGCTGTTGTATTTATGGCAAGCAGGACATTGAAACTATTGAAAGCTCGTAGATCCTTAAAGATAAACAAGTAACATAAATTAGTAACTATTAAAGATATAGAAATGTATAGAGGAATTTGCAGTGTAATGTAAACTGGATAATGGCACAACACAATTAAGGTGTGAGTGTGAGGGATTTTTTATTCGTAAGATCTATATACAAACACATAAATGCATATAGATAAGGATAAGGATAAGAGAGCAATTTTAACTAGTAAGTAACAAGTGCTATATAGCAACAGTAGGGGAGATAATGAGAATGAGATGCAAAAAGGAAAAGACCTTCAAATTAGTTATTGACCATTGAATTGAATGAAACTGTCATGTTTTGTCTAGCCTGAGTTGAATTGACTGAAAGACAAGAGTGCTATTAAATTCACGAACGGCTATAGTATAGAAACATAGATAGATAGATATCCAATCTTATATTTAGTACCTATATACAAATAGATAAATAACTTAAGATATTTGTAATCTTATATCTTTATATTCACCTTATCGTTATAGCGGGCTATTAAATAAATTAGGCACATTCTACGTATTATTCTACTTACTATATATGTATAAATCTGAATGATATAAATTAACAATAAGTAAGGTAGCCAAAAATTGCCACAGTCATAAATAAACCATAGAAAACCGTTTGAGTCGAGTCAAGGATTTTTATAACAGCACTTGTTGCTCTTAAACATTTCGATAGGACGTAAACGTAGGAACTTACTTGTGCTCACTTGAGACTCCATAATATTTATTCGTATTGTTCATTTTCATCTTAAATACGTATCATTGTATGTATTTGTTTACTAAACAATCTGAACAAAACACACAATACTGATAATACATACATACATGTACTAATAACTCACAATTCTTACAAATTAGATACATTTAAGGAAAGAATTCATAAATTGTCAAACTCCTCTCATATATTTTCCATGCAAGTATCCCTAAATATCAAAAGATTGCCAATTTATTGTTTTAGGGAAATATAAAAACGTATTTACTTATAACTAGTGGAAAATAAATGGCATTTAAGCAGCAAAGGAATCTATTATTCTATTATTAGCAAAATTACTGTACACAGCAAATAAAAATATTAAACTTTGATTACAGCTTGAGATTCAGCGTCTTGTTAGCATATAATATGTAGCACATGACATTTAAGAGAAAATTCTTGGTTAGTTATCATGCAACCTACATTAATTTGCATTAGGGACAGCATACATAGCACCAATCTTATTATATGAGTTAGGAGAATGCACGCAATAAAAGTAATACAGTAGTAGTACTTATGGTTAGTTATATAATAATTAATTGCACAGTGACCTTCACACATATCTTGCCAAAGGTGAGTACCTACCTAAAGAACAGAATACAGACATACAGAAAATGTAAGAGTTGTTATTAGTTTGTAAGCATGTGAGAGTAGTTAGTAGGTACTTATGATGATAATAACAGTTAGTGTCGTTGTCGTGTCCCTCCCAGCCGAAATTACAGGATTATTAGTATAATTTAAACAAAGTTTTGTGCCTCCCCCATTTCGTTACTTTTATTTTATATCGTAGTTAACTATACTTTAACTTTACATTAAATAGTCTAATCCTATTACATGCTTATAAGAAACTAAAACAATTTTAAGAAGATAAATTGCTATAATCTTATACAGAAATGTTCCTTTCAAGCCCAATTACATATTAATCCTGCAAAAAGTATACACAAGGTACATTTTTTCCTTAATTCTCACTCCATATAAAAACGATGAGTGCACTCTGCATGAGAGTATATTAAAGAATTGCATATTTGCTATAACAGACCGTAAATAGTAAATAGTATGAACTAACATATGTAATGTACAAAAAGAGGACGGGAACGCAATAGCGTTTCATGAACATGTCATGTCATGTTTAGTTAAATCCTAAATGTATTTATATTACTTAAACCTAAAATTTTGCAGTCACTCACTCTACATATATATATAAGAGTATACATATACAAGAAAGTATAATTTAGTGTACGATGTCCTATATTACTGTATTTCATACCTATCTACTCAGATAAAAACTCACGAACGCATAATAGAAAAAAATGGTCAAAGATTTGTCCTAAATATTTATAATTTGCATTTTAATATAGAAACCATTACATACAGAGCAGTGAAGATAATTAATTCATTGTTAACAGTTTACTTACATTCTGTAATGTAAGAAAGCAAAATGGGACACGGCTTTACTATTAGCTGTGCTGGTTTTCTGATAATTCTCTTTAGGCAAGGATCATTTTGTTATTTGCTTACATTTTATTAAATTTTAATATTTTGGTGCATGCTAAGTTGTGTGCACCAGTTTTGGCAAAATACTTGTAATTTAATTTTGTACTTTTGTAGATTTGTGAATTTTGAGCATTTAATTATTTATTTGCTCATATCATTAAATGTACCACTAAATGGTCAACATTCATTTGACAGTGCTAAAAAGGAAATTTCCCATTTAACAGCTACAGCTCGACATAATGTGAACCGGTATAGAAACGGAAGCGTGTGTTGGACTTAATCGCATCTGTATATAATGTAATCAAATTAAATCAAAGGAAATCACATTATGCTCATTACATAGCAGAACATAGCACCTAGAAACAAGAAAAGAGTCTGACTGGTATGGTTTGGTGTTGCATTCGGTATTATGATAATAATAATGTGATGCAGTGAGAATTTAGTGAGAAAGGAGACGCTATTGACGTTATTGCACATTGTATGCTAATGTCCTCTGCAGACATTTAAACAGCTTCGTCAGACTAGAGTAAATACTATACAGTGGATCAGTTTAAGTGTACTCGTATTCTATAATGCATAAAAGTAACTCTGCTAATATAAGATGAGTTGAGTAGATGAAATGGGCGAAGTGAAGTGATTCTAGACAATGTGTGCTACTGCTCTACGGAATAATTTTATGTAACCGTAATAAGGAATAAAACAGTCTCGGTGGATTGGCTTCTTTTCCCATTTGCTTAACTTAACTCTCTTATTGTACATTATGGATTTTGTCTTGCTGTTCCGGTTCGCATCCTGTCTGACGGTATGTTAGTAACTCTCATCTACAGCGTAGTCCGTATATACGACTACCTTATACTTTTCAAACCAAAAATCCCAATATAAATAATGCTATTGTGGGCAAATGTTAACTTTCACCAAAATGGGGCCAGATTTTAGATATGGCAAAGATCGAATGCTAAGGAAAGCTTAAAAAATGGCCAGATTGTATCTTTTTTCAATTTTTAGGATACATGGATATTTATTAAACAAAATGAGAAATCCTCCAAATGCGTTAAAAATTTTCATTATAAAGATTTTGAATGTAAAAATAATTTTAGATTGAAATCTGATAAATCTGGAAAATTGAAAATTCGGATCTTTTAAACTATTGTACCTTTTCTCCAGGTGCACCTGAACCGTGGCATTTCTTTGAATTGTTTGGGGTTCCATGATATAAATCCAGCATTTTTCTCAGAATGATAGCCAATGAATTCCTAATTACGGCGCACCCTGCGCATAAACTTTTCTACAATTTCTAATATCAATAATATTATATGGTAAGTGGCTAGGCCTGGCTTAAGTTTAGATAAAATATTGCAGAATTAATATATTTAGTATCTGTATAAGTATAGGAAGAATAGAGACGTTAACGATACCACATTTCGGTTAAAGGTAATTGTTGTGCATGGCAGATATCCTTTACTTCATTACTCCTAAAGCTATTGTTATAACGTTATAAGTAAAGTTGATGCAATTCTGAATTCTGCAGAGTGTCACGACAAAAAGACGCGAAGCGACACTTGGGATATAGAAAACAAGACGAAACACTTTGCAAATTCTAACGCAATTTCGTTTCTCGCTAATAGCAAACTACTAAGACGAAGATAAGTCGGAATGAGTAACAAAGTAAAGCCACTGCACTGATGGAAAAATCTAATTTAGAGTTCGGTGGCACTTGGACGGAATTGCATTGCACCCGTGCAGTGCGCTCCTATCCCATAATGATATTTATGTTGCAGTATATATAGTACATTACATAGTGCGAGTATAACCGAGTAATGTATGCCCACATGGAAGATAAACACATATTTAGGAAAAATCGTCGAGTACTGTTACATAGTATGGCACATGCGACAAAACACATAATACCGACATAATTAGTACTCTAGAGTCAATTTTCTTTTTATCTCCGTGAAAACTTATATTCTTCATAAGTAAAATATTCAGATAGGAATACTCTCCTGTATAAAAATCAATGTAGAAAAACAATTTCGAAATATAGACACAAATGCTATTAGAAATGAGACAATAAATGCTTATTTTGACAATTACACGATAAACATTAATTGATGACCGTGTTTCAGGCTTGTATAAAAATTACACAGTTTTAACGTTACTAGAATTGTCATCAATATGCTAAATTGCTTAAGGCATTCCTTTATATCCTAAAATTTCATGCATTAATATAGGGAATGTCTCAAGTTTATATTCCGACAGTAGATACTACATATGAAACATAAGAAACAATAATACATAACGATGCCAAATTAGCCCTAACAAAAAAAACCTAGTGTCAAACTGCTATTTGTTTCCCTTTTTCTTTAGTTCAACATACCACCACGTAACATCACATCACATAATAATATGTATTAGCAGAATCAAGCTATACAAAACAGAATATAAAAGTCCAATGTGTGCAATATAGCCAGGTATCAGTTTTGGCAATAGTTTGTAAATCAGCTAAATCACAGTATACATATATGTACTATATCCAGTCAATATATTTATATAATCTCGCTTTGAGTTCTGAGCTATATAGGTATAGTGCAACATTAAACGCCATGTCATTCCATTTTATTGTTTCATAAACGCCCTTGACTCGTTCTTTTGCATTAGAATTAGAGTTGCTCTTAAGTTTTACGCTTACTCCACAATTCTCTATTCTTTACTTAGTTTGGTTATATATAACACTTACGTAGGTACTTTATGTTATACTTTTAGGTTATATCTACAATAAAACTACCATGAATTGCATGAATTGTCCTGGTCTGACTCAGTCATTCACTTTGTACCATTACTCTTATATTATGTACTTTGTATCATTAAACTACTTACTTAGTAGGCAATACATCTATCTAGTACTCTGTTACTAAAGTTATATAATCTGTTTGTAGTAAGCATTGCTTGCTATATAAATATAGTAGAAGAGCATTAGTATTATTACTTATAAATGATAGGGGATGGATAATGTTGCACAAATCTCATGTGCATTCTACGTAAACTGAGATTACTTAAAATTAAAAGAGTAAAAGTTCCTTCTTATAGCCATCCTAACGATAACAAGGGAGAGGATACGTAACTACAGTTCAAAGAAACGAAACCACATTTACATCTGTACACTTATAGAGTTTTTGACTGCATTACTAATTGTAAGTCAGAAAAAACACTGTACTGTATAATATTAAGATTAGCAAAATCTTATACCATTAGCTTATGCACGAAATTATTGTAAGCCTTAATACGTAATATTGTATTGTGGAGGTATCTGTATGTACATATTAATTTGAAGTTTGAAGCAGTAAAAGGATCTATTATCTATGCACACCAAGTACAAAACAGTCAGCTAAATCAAAAGTGCACGTTTAATAGATTTGAACTGCAACGCAACACGTTAAAGAGAATTGTAGGGTTAACACATATATCTGTGAAGTAAAAGCTTAACTAAAAGTGATATGATAAGTTAGTTCAATCCAATCCAATCCACTCACAACCTCTCTATGCAATAATGTTAGTCGTATAATGTAACTAAAAGTACACTGCACTGCAGGAGTAAGATAGATTATGGAGTGCATTAAAATTAGAGAGAACTTTGTTACTATGTTGTGTGAGAGTGAAGTGAGGGATCTTGATTGTGTGCAAAAACAGCATCCCTAAACTGAATTCGTGGCGACTCAGCATAAAATTTCTGACTAGTCGGCAGATTAAAATAATTTCCGAGCTAAGTCAGTATACAATCCCTAAGCATATATATATATTGCTGTATTAGATAAGTACAGCTGTATAAATACTCTTTCAACCTATAAGTACCTATGTATACCTACTTATGTACTACACTCTCAACTCTTTATTGCGTTAAATAATTTTTATTGAGTTAATATTGTAATTGTACCTTATTTTCTCAGTTAACTCCTGTAGGGGCTAATAGTTTCAATCTCAATAATTAAGCTCCGGATATTTGTAATTATCGTATATTTTAGGGTTACAATACTGTCCAGTCTCCAGAGATAATGCATATTATCGCTTATACCCAAAATAAGGTACCCAACCTGCCCTAAATTTAAATTCCATTGAAGTTTCTAAATTAGGCATATAAAATTACATTAGTTGAAATTTTTCGGGCCATTTATGAGGTATACAACTTCGGGTCTTCTATATATATATTTCAATATTCCAAATAATCCCCCATGGATTTACTAGTTAACAAAATACGGTATAAGTACCTATGCATGCACTTAAATACCACACCTATCTGTATAAGAACAAATAGTATGCAGTAATGTATAAGAAATAAAAATGAGAATAATATTCGTTTTTGCATATAATCACAATCTAATGCAGGAAACAATGATTTCTTATGCACACACCGTGAATCAACGTAAATCTCCTCACCTACGCTTATTTAACTTGTTGGTTAGCTACGCAGACCAGGACCAGGAGAGGCCAGTGTTCTGAGTTGCTTTTCTATTCGACCCATTCATTCTCTTCACTACTCTCTAGCATCTATGGCTATGGCTTTTCACTTTATATTCACAGTAGGGAACACAGTTTTTAATTTAAATGGGCTCTTTAGTTTTTTATGGTGTGAGAATAATAATCGTACATGTTTTTCCTCTTTTCCTGCCTTACCATGGCCTGGCTTGGTCCAGCTTGGAGAGGACTGCCCTTTGATAACTAATTGTAAGATTGTACTAAATTGGAATTTTATGCTAATTTATTTTACAAAACACATCTCGTTCGATTATTGATGTGCTTCTTTGTAATGCAGTATTTGCTGTAGTGCATGCTTCTAATAATGTAGAGTAGTAGTTTAAAATTTAAGCCTTGTAATAATTATTTGCTCAAGTTTTGTGAGAATTTGGACAAGGGGAGAATTTCTATGATAAGCGTGAAGTATGTATACTTTAGCCAGTAATATCTTTACTCTTTATCACGTTAAATGAGCATATTTGTTTCTAGAAAACTACAAATGTATAAAAATAATTTATTCGTTTATTTTGAAATATGTACCTGTTGGCGTATTCAGTTGACAATTAATTATACATTGGAGTAATTGCCGAAGAAATGTCTAAAACATGAAAATGAACAGCCTTGACATATTTTTAGACAAACTTTTAGGATTAGGGGGTAGTATATATTCAGTTATGAAAGGCTTATATTTAATGGCACCATAAAAAACGCAGTTTGCCATAACTTTTTGACTAATTTACTTTACCATAACTTTATCATTATACCACAACAATACTCAAAGGCCATAAGAACGCTAGTCGCCCATAAAAATACTTTCATTCCATAACATTCGGTGAACTACCTTAAGAAACCTGATATCAATGGTTAATTTATTACAAATAATCAATTAAAGATCAATAATTAGTTATTTAATAAAATAAAAAACAATTAATTATTGATAATTATTATTTGTAACATGTTAATCATTAGTATCGGGATTCTTATGGTATTTCAACAAAAGTTATGGGAAAGTAAGTATTTTTATGGGCGATTAGCATTCTTATGGTTTATGGATATTGTTTTGGTATAGTGAATAAAGTTATGGTAAAGTAAGTCAAAAAGTTATTGCAAAGTGATTTTTTTATGACCAGTGCCATTTTATAAGTCATTATCAAACTATAGAGTTTCTTCATAATTTAATCTGGGATAAACTTCTTAAACCATTTATAAGTAGATTTTATCAAAAACCTACTTAGATATTTAATGAAAATAATATTCCGTGAATGTAGAATGGAACTATTTAAACTTATAAGTGTACATATCTGTAGACAGAACTTGCTTAACAAGACAAGACGACAGATTATAACGTGAGCAAGTATAGTAGACAGACAGGCAGCAGACAGAAACAATAATATTAGCTTTGTCTGTGATAATGAAAATCTAGTTTAAAGATTAGACGGTAACGTTTGTAAGTAGATAGGTAATGTAATCATTAATAAAATTTTATCTTTTTTATTTATTTTATGCTCTACAGATCTCCTTTTACTTGCGATTAAGGAAAATATGTAACGAATACTTTTCTTACTATGGCAGGTATTTTATATTTACTCTTATATGAAAAGAACACAAGACTTGACAAATTATCTATGAAAACTTGCCTAGGATAGGATTATATCTTTAGCTAGCTGGGTTCCCTTCCCTAAAAGTTGCTGTGCGACTCAATGTCAGCGTCAGTTTAATATTAATCTGAACGTGATAAAGGATTTCAATTACTTTATTGCCTTAAGTCATTTTACCTTCAGTTTTGTAAACAAAGGACTGACGAATTAAATAGTTAAAGTATTATAAACAGACTTACATAAGTGCAGATACGTAGTGTAGTATGTATGTAAAAAGGAAAAAAGAAACATTGGATCAGGTATCCATGTCATAAGGTTGACACGATCAAAACTGACAAGCCGAGACACGCAGACACATCTAGTACAATAAAGGCAGATAAGACTTTAAAAATGTATAGGGTTCTGTTCTTCTGTTACAATTATCAGCCCAGTCAAACCTAAGCTTATAATAATAATATGTAGCTCATGAAATATCACGAGTTGACGTTTCATGGGTGATCTTACACATTAAACATAAAGATCTTGATTCTTATTACATTTAGTTATTAATTTTCCTCGGCTCCTTTTGTATTTATGAAAGGAGTGTAGAAGGAAAGACCTCGAATGTTTGTTTTTGTTTCCTCACTCAAAGACTCATAGGATTACTTGACTTCTCTTGAAATGTCGTTGTCGTTATAGTTGTCGTTGTCCTGTTAGCATACTTAAATCGCAAGTACTGTACTTTACAATATTCTCAAATAACCAAACCATAGCCAACCAATTATACTACCGTGAATCAAACTAGCTACCTGAATAATTGTTTATGTAACAATAAAATGTACAGTTAGCTACTTAATTTACATTTTTCAGATTTTTATTATATGAAACTACATAAAAGTAGACATGAATGAATTTATAATTTGTCCTATGTTAGTACCGTGACACTATGGATAAATTATTTAGAAGAATGCAACTTTCAAGTACATTATACCATTACATATTTTTTATACTCGGATTTAAATATTATTAACTTATTAACTTATTTACAGGTATAAGAAAGGTTCTACATAAAACCCTCATAATCCACTTCTCTCTTCGTAGGAATGGTTTTTTGTATCTACATGAAAATTACCAGGCAATGTACAGTAATTGCATAAAGATACTATGGTAAAAGGATTATATTAAAATTGTACAAATATAAAGATGAGCAATAACATACGTTTCTAACTTACCTTACGTGATATTTGGGTAACTTACATTAATGAATAAATTAATATTGCAGCAGTATTTGCATATTTGCATTTTCAAGAAGAGAGCATACAGACACAGATACAAAATAGGCACAATTAAAAAGTTAAGTAAGTTTAAATAGCTCCCTATGCTTTGACGGAGAACCTAATTGCAATTTGCAATATTTTTTTATTTGGGTAACACCTCTACTACTTGCTACAATGCAAATTTTGCAATTTCTGAGAACGAAGCATGAAATGCAGTGCATAATAATAATTATGTATGCATTTCTTTCATTTATAAATACGCAATAGGGAATGCACTGACATAACACGGCATACCGTCTAGGCTTAATCTGAAATGAGATTCGTTTTCGTGCCAATGATACAAATGCAGCGTGAAATTGTAATTACCGTTAAAGAAACATCCGCCCACGTTCTCTTTTGCAAATCTTATTTTAGCAGTCTCAAAAGCTTGCTCAGTTTATGAAAGACCTTAAGCATTCTTAAGTATGCACGTTCGCCATTATCATACTCTTTACCTACTTTACCACAAATCAAAACAAACATTAATATTAGAATTCTTTTTTGTAGAGAATTAATTTAATACATTGTAGGTAATTGCTTTGTCGAAAGATTTTGGGTATTCCCTTTTTGCAATAACTTTCTAGTCTACAGAACAGAAGATGAAATTATGCAAGTTCCTCCCTCAATGTCTTTATCAATGGAAAGTGATAGTGATGAATTAATGGAATTTCCAAATTGCGCATAAAATTGCCCGGGTGGGTTTTCTATTGAAAAGTCTAACAAAGAGATGAATCCACAACAGTAAAGAAGTTTAATGAAATATGTATTATCAAAAGACGTAAATAGAAACTAACGCCCACACTTTTAACTTATGTACTAAATACATAGTATAACAAATACAAGGTATGAATTTGGCATATCAGTAGGAAGTATTCATACAGCTTTCGGGGGTACACGTGTTTTACAAACGTGAGTGCAAGTAGGTACATACTACTTGGTATAACATCAGGAAATCATGTAGACCACACAGATATAAAATTTGGCTTCCCAAGGTGTACAGTATGTATTTAGTAATACATATACCGAATTTTATCTAATCTCTCGTTTTAGCTAACATAACAACACGAGGCGTATTCTACTCGACTTTGCTTAATCGTATTTAGACTTACACACAGATCAGAATCAAACTTGGCTACATTTTCGTATAGTAAGTAGCTTGCCGAAAGAAATGCGATATATAATACTAATATAAAAGCATCAACAAAATGTGGAAGACTATAGGAATACCTACTATGTGTGAAGGTGTTTAAGTCTCCAGAAATGCATTTCGAATTTAATAGTACAATTTTTTTAAAGCTTTAATGTTTTATTTCATTTTGAACATTTTTCACATTTAGACTTCCAATAAGTCAAAAAAGGTTAATTTATTTTTACATTTACACTTCTTGCAATTTTTTCTGAAATAAATTCAAGTTTTCATCAGTTTCATTTGGAGTTCTTGCTTTATAATTTGTTGTAAAATGCAAAATTAACATTGAGGTTCTATTCGGATTTTATCCTATGCACGAAAACCTTGGCTTTTATTATTGTGGGGAAACCTACAAGAGTGTTCCAGATCCCAGACACATGCTGTAATTGTAAATAAGAATATTATTACTTGTTAACGAAATGATAAAAAGAAGAGATTATATTTTTATACTTTGAAATTTCCGCTACGTGCTTTTCAAAGATGTTTTTAAGTATCTCGATCCGCCTTCATATCTTCATCTTTGCATCTTTAATACTAATTTCTCACTTCTTTTCTGTACTGCAGGTTTCTTTATGCATTCCTTATGTTATGGAAGTACGAAGCAACACATGTTCGCAATATTAATATTACACATACTATCAACAAGTATGTAATCTTCTACTAAAATAAATGTGATAAATATCTTCACTTTTATTTGACATCTGAACTAATTTAATGTAATTGAATTTAGAATTGAAATTGAAACTGAAATCTCGTGTTTACACTTTTATCTCTTCGTTTGTTTTGAGTTCTCTGATCTAGCAAACTTAAGTGCACGATTACGTACACGTGTATTGTGTACATTGACTCTGGAATATCAAGTTGTGAATTTTTTTGCTAGCTTCAGGAGTTAAGGAAGTTATTACAGAGGATAATAATTCAATTTAGTTTTATACGGATGTAGTATACTTACGAGCAAAAGAATTCGCTACACTTTTCTCTTTCATCTTGTTAGTTTGTTATATTGTACTAATGCAATGTAAGATCTGTCTGGGTGTTTAATCTGGTTCACTCCATTCCTTCTTGACTTTGTTTGGCAGGCGTGTGTTTGGTTGCAGTAGAGAACATACATGCTACATCCAAAAGATGCTAAACTACTTGTATAGATAAAGTATATAGTTAGATTGCAGATTATGTATAGGGCATATGCTATATGTATATAGAAACAGAGATTAAATAATGTAATGTGCTTTATTACTCTTATTTTTTACGATTAGGTAATCTGCACAAGTGAGTGAGCTGTCCACAGCTAAACACATCGTTACTAAAGCAAGTTGAATGATATAGTTATTATAAATATAAGATACATAGCTATATGGACATATGCATGCACCTTGCACTCAGTTTTTAAGAAGTTAGTCAAGCTAACAATGCAACTAATTAACAAATGAAAGAAATTTATTGTAATTACAATCTTGTATTTTGCTAACAAAGATACTTAGGTGATTAACCAACCATCGATTTCCTATTGAGGATATAATCATAACAAAAAACGCAATAAAATGCCATTAGCTTTACGATGGCTACTTAATTTACTACCTAATGTATGTAGATACAACAACTACAATGCAATGAGCTTAACAGAAGGAGCAGGTCATTCCAAACAAAAGTAATAAATATACATACAATTAACTAGGTACCTTACCTTGCATAAAATATTTAGGCATGTGTAAATTGGTTAGTTTAGTTCAGCTACTGCAGGCATTGTATACTATAATTATAATATAAATTCGCAATTTATTGCATACAAGCTAATTGTATTATCCATTTTTAATTCCACCAATCTACTGAATTCCTACTCTTTTTATCATTTATGCACACAAGTGCAATTTTATTAACGCAATTTACAATTTAGTTAGTTTTATCATTTATGGTTTTTACAAGCTTTGGATGAGGTTGCTTTGTGCATGCAATGTCCGCCAATTGTTTTACTTATGCAAGATTAATTGAATTGTTTAGGGGTAAATTGTAGAAAGTACTTGCAAAAACAATATCCACATAAATACTTGTTTTATATGCTAAAGACTTATTGTTGAATGTGAAGTTTTTAGTAAAAGGGAGCATTTAAGGTTGTCACAGTTAGCTGTACATGGTCCTTCGATTGTTTATTTATCAAAATTTCTATTTGTACAAATAGGTAGTATTCACTTCATTCTAACAAAATTAGCAAATTAAACTTTGACTTTTTATACAAATCAGATTTAAAAACATATAGTTTATCATAAGTAAAACAAAGCGGACATTTATGACCAAAATTAAACCACGAACATTACAAAGAAAGCAACAAAGGTAAGACCTGTAAAATATAAATATTTATATGTAGAGCACACACGGGATTGTTACAAGAGAACTAATAATAAAGCCAAAATAACAATGCAAATGCAAAGTAACAATTTGCAGTAGACTAGGTTATCAAAGCGAAGCTAAACTACGAAGCTTTACTAATACATGACATGGTAGTCAAGTGACTTGACTCCACTACTTGGGTAATTGTTAAAGGGGAGAATCCCATCCTTATACTGAAGAAGCCGAGTCACATGGATGCAAATGCAATGCACATGGAGAGAAAAGAAGGACATGACAATAGAATAAAAGAAGAAACAAAGGATGAAAGCCAGAGTCGAGCCGAAGAAAACAAAAACTGACAGTGAGTGAATCTCTTCTCTTTTTCTACAAATATATGTACACATACATGTATCTATGTATGTAGATATAATATAAGAGTTTCTAGCTAGAGATGCAAAGAAGAAAAGAGAAGACTCACATCACGATAAAGAAAGAAGAACAGTGTCATTATGTAAAGTGAAGTCAACTCTGCACAGCTCAAGTCGGTTAGTCAGTCAAGTATAGTCGGAGAAGCCAACTCTTTGCCTTAGCTAAGTATTGTGGTTCATTTGTGATTTATATATCCTAGATATGAAGATATGTCTGGCAGGATGAAAAAATTTCTTGCCTAATAGTGTATTCAAGTTCAAGGCTCGGCCATCCAGTAGCCATTAATAGAAATCGAAATAAAATCTGCATTAAATGCATGCAAAATAATTTTGTCAGCAATCTGTGGTTTAGTAAAATGCACCAGGCAAGTCGCTTGCGACACCTTATACTTTATACTATTATTTCAGGCATGTTTAAAGGTGAAAGAGTGAAAGCTTATGGGTTTAACATTGTTATTCCGTATCAGTTAGTACAAAAATAAAATCCTTGGATTACTAAACTAAAATAATATATTCATGCTCGATGGTGCCAGCAAGGACATATTATCCGTGAGCAACATTGATAATATAATTAATTCATAGCTAGTAGATGCTATTCATAGCAAATTGTCGATGCTCGAAGAAGATATCTTGGAGACGAGTATCAAACATTGGCCGCCGAATAACATAGACGCTCAACTGCCCAGTTAAAAATGCCAATTGTCCAACATTTTGCGTCTATATCATTTAGCTACTATAAATGTCGTAGGCAATATTAAGTTACTAAATATAATTATGATAGTGCAGTGAAACGCAAACCTCATACAATAATATATATATGTTTCCTTGCATCTGATATACATAATATTTTATTATATATATTGTAAAAATTGTCAAGCCTTACAAGAAGATGTTGCAAATCTATAAGACGATGACGATACGAATCTGCAAATAAATTAATTTTTTGTAAAAAAAGTAGAAATACATGTTTTTTTTTCAAAGTATGCTCGGAATATCTCTTTGCCTACGACAGAGCGTTTACGGATTGTAAATGTATCTTAAGTTTGTATTGAGTACTATCCAAAAATAGAGTTAAGCCACGTAGAATAATGTAATGGACAGGCATACAGATATAATGCAAGAGGTTGCAGTTAGGATTCTTCATTGATGTGGTTGGAGCGAACGAAAAGGCTGAAATTAAATTTTGAATATTAATTTTGTCGCAATTTTCCACTGAAGATATTTTAATAACGATTTAAAAACTTTCATTGACATTTACAACTAGAACTGCAAATAAAGACAATATCCAGTAATTAATATTAATAACTGAATAATATAATGGCAGTGCTGGCATTTTTATTTCTGTTGTTCTATTGGAATTCTATTGGGGAGGCGAGAGAATCGAAGCTGCAAAAGATTATCTCGGCTGAAAGGGATTGTTACATCAATTTCATATTATTCAACGATGAGAGTGTAGCTCAAGATATTAACACAGCAACATTGACTGTGATTGACGAATTGCCATACATTTCAGTTCCTTATGCCCTGTGGAGTTTAGACACAATCATGAAAGCAATAATTCCAATAGGATTTAAATATGATTTTAGATTTCAATGTCAGTTAATTGATAAATATCTGGAAGGAAGGTTTCCTCCCACTGCATCCAGATATAGAATTCGCTGCATTGCTCACATTTCCACAAATTTCAATCCAAAGAATGAAGTAGCATTCTATGTAACTAGAACTTTGGTAAATGCGAATATATATGGGAAGATATATTCGGGGAAAGTCTATCTGCTGATGAGGAATCATAGTTCAGAAATTCTTAAGGAGCAGAGGGATACCTTAGTGAAGGGCTATGGTACATGGGGCTACAAACACTTGAATTTTCAGTACTTGTTCTTTGCACTTTCGCTGAATGAATCGGAGGAGGATGTCTTTTTTATTTGTCAAGGGTGCAATAAGGGATTAGGCTATTTGGGAAAAGACTCCAGAATGCGACCGGGAGATTGGGAGACAAAAATTGTTCAATTAGAGATACCTTGGTATAGATATAACATCTGGGGCAAGGAATGTGGTGACACAGACTCCACAAAAGAATATTTCCTCACGGCTTTTCAAAAGCCTGGATTTGAAATGGAAGCCATACTTGTCTCCATCCTTCATCACAATTTTCATAACCTCACTCTGAATGAGAAAAAGTATTGTAGGGAGTCGACTCCCACCAACAGGGTTTTAAACATAGCATACGACAAAGTAGCCAATTTTCGCATACAAAACTTTCAATCTACAATCATTGCGATGGATGCACACAAATACAATTTCTTGTCTTGTGTTGTGCTGGAAGATGAACACCTTTCATTTCAAGCCTATCTTCAACCATTCCAGAGATCAGCTTGGATCGCAATTGTCCTGGCCATATTCGCAGTGGTGGCCTTCCTGCAAGGGGTGTCCTTCATAGAAGGGCGCCCTGCCTTCCACTTCCTTCTCCTTGTCTACGCCTACACCCTAAGTGTCAGCTATTCCTTGCCGAGACCTATAAATAGGATCCCTTGGATCAAACAGACCCTCGGCCCCTTTCTCTTGGGATTTATTGTCATTACGAATTACTACAGCGGAGTCGTCGTCACGGATCTAACGGAACCGAGGGCTGTCAGAACAATCGACACATTCAAAAATTTGGCGGAAACAAAAGATATCTTGATATTTACTCCCATCTGGCATGGTACACCACCATATACCTTCCAACTCACTGATTTCCACAAACAGAAAATGATGTGGATCTACTATTGCAATAGAAAGCTAAATAGCACTTTGGAAACTATGAACTTGGACTATTCTGAGTTTGAGAGAGCGTGTCGCCCGTATGATACGGGTGATAGGCTTCTTGAGTTTCACAAAAGCGATAAAAAGACACAACACGACATTATTAAGCTTTGCAGCAGAATAAAGGAATGTGCAGCTCTTATATTCTCTTTTCAGAGCGAACTATACTGGGATGTAGCTGGAAGCCAATCCTTGGAAAATATATCAAATATCAAAAGGGGACAAGCAATTATGGACAAAATTGAATACCCTCTGGAAACGCTGAATATGAACATAGGTATATCTGTTCAGCAATGGATTTCTCAATGTCACAATTCTGTATTCATGGACAAACAAACCGAACTCCATCGATTCCTCGACGATTCCCATTGGAACAAGGACGAAGGAATTCATCCGAAAAGGAAATTGTACTTTGGAGATGGACAAGATCCAGTTAATTACAAATATTCGATATTAACAATTGAATGGCTTGAATTTGACTTGTATGTTACCCAAACTGTCCACAACTTAAGACTCCATACACTTTCTCATTCTGGAATACTGGAGAAGTGGAGGGAATTCGCAAAAATGGCCGACTATATCAAATGCACTCATTGTTTGGACAAGACAGATGGTCCACGACCTTTGAACTTTACAAATTCCAATATCGGAACCATTTTTATTATTTACTCCATTTCTTTTGTTACCGTTCTTTTTGTCTTGCTTGGAGAATTTACCATTAGGGGATGGCATAGTATATTTTTACGACTTTTGAAGGCAAAGTCCATATTTTTCAAATGTATTAAATGTATTAGAGATCGGAGAGTAAAAAAAATGTTCTTCAAACGAGTCAATTACAATTTAAAGAAACCAATCAGAAGACAAAGAAGCCTGAATAGAAGTCAAAGAATTGATCAAGAAAAATAATTACAAAATCAATTCGCAGTCACCAGGCATGGAACAACGTTATTTTACTACATTCACATTTATGTACAGTCCGTCTCACGAAGAAGGACTTCATAGGGTTTATACAACGAGAAAACCTCCAAATGTTGAACCTGATTTGATTAAGCATTATTTTGGATAATTCTAAAATTGATAATTCTCAATATTCAATAAATATAAATAGCGAAATACTATTGTAATGACAGCGAAATCATTAGAAAACGCATAAATTCGAGAATCTTGCAATCCCACCTCACTACAGCATAGAAAATACAAATATTTTTTAAAAATTGCAGCAAATAACCAATCCGTAACAGTCCAACTTTACTTATTTGATAGAAGAATTCTAGTAGACATATTTAAGTAGATATATTTAAAAAATAATGTTTACTGGGTCAGATAGTTTCTAATTTCATGCGACATGAATTGTTAGAAAATGGAATAATAAAGGAAGACCACGATGTTATAGCTTTTCGAAAATAAACAAAACAAATAGAAGATTCCGATTAGATTGAGACTGAAGATACTATAAGTATGGCAAACAAAAGCAATTGATTCTATTCCAGCTTTCATTTTTTCTGCATCGAAATCCGAAATCTCAAAATCAGCACCAGCCGAAAAAAGCTAAATGTCTATGATATACA
>JAQFYC010003910.1:0-19030 GCA_034694165.1 Tomocerus mixtus | reverse complement strand
TCATTTTGTTAATAAGAAACATTTAATAATTTTGTGATTACGACGATACAGGAGGACATCCGTTTGCACCGGTTTATATTAATCTTAGAACTGACTTTCTTGAAGGAGACTTGAATATTTATACAATTCGTACACGAATGTAAATTGTTTCATTTGACATACTTTACAATCAATACAATCACGGAAATTATATTTAAAGCTACAACAATAGCTGCAACAATGTTCCAATAATATTGGTAAGACTCCAAGCAGTTTTTGCAACAGTTAGGATAACTCACAGGTATCCCAAGGCATTTATTACCTGAAATTAAGGAATTGATCACAGTATACAAGATAGATATTTATGCGTTATGCTTTTAATTTTTTTTAGATTCTATGAAATTATAATGCACGAACATTTTCCACAACGCGCTTTAGCATCCAAATTCTGAACTGCATAGTTAAATTCATCGTAGGACGCAATGTAATTCCTCCACCTTCGTGGTAGCCCCTGTGCCACTGGGGCACGTGATCTATAGGGTTTTCGGTAAAATGTCCCAACCTATTTAGTAATCATGAAAAAATAGGAAGTTACTTTCAGAAATGTATTTATTTATTACCAGCACTAAATATCAATTAAAATGTTTAGTGCAGATAGTAAATGACACCCCAAGCAAACTTTCAAAAATAAAGGTAAATTCTACAACGGTAACACATTTTTATAAACCAATTCAATTTACCTCTAGTTGGGCGTCTGGAGTAATAAAGTTCTGCGACATTATAAAGCTAGTAATAAGGTATGAAGTTTAATAGTTTCGTTTTAATACTGCCTCGTGGTGGTGGCTAATTAGTATGTGATGAGGCAATTGGATTGGAATATTGGATAGCATGTACATTCAACAGTAGCAAAATACTGCTGTGCTTTGTGTAAAATTTTTAAGCTCGATATCTTGCAACTTGGGTAAAGTGCACAGTGTATACAGTATATTTGTATACACATTAATATATTAAATTGTAGTCCCCAATAATTATTTGATGTGTACACAAAATAACACTGTTATGCATGGTTGTATTAATGGAGAAACTGTTGCAAAAATGATATGTCTACCTATTTCATTTCTAAAGTATGCTCACATACCCATAAATACATAACGACTTTAGAGGACCTATAAAGAACTGGAGAGCCACAAAGAATCGTGTATCAGTTAATTTATATATATCTTTGTAAGATATTGGTATGGTAGCTATTGATATTTAGAACGGAAATGCAAATGAGACCCAAGTGCTCTGTATACCATTTAGGTATTAATATAAGTATATAGTCCCCCTTTTAATAGCAAAAACAGAAGAAAACAATTACATGCATACATTTATCATCAAGAATATTTTATATTGAGATGGGGAATAAATATGGTACATGATATACTATGTAAGTACATACAAGGTAAATATAGGGTTTGTACACAGAAGTATGAAATACTGATATGGCATCGACTAATAGGAAAATTCGAAGGCACGACAATTCCTTAGGTAGACTGAGGGACAGTATGTAGTATGTATAGTACTTGAGCTTATAGATGAAAACAACTCCATATATTTGATGCGTAGTTGTGGTGTACAGTGTGCATAGCATCTAAACAAGATTGTAAATAAAATAGTATGATGAGTGGATTCCGAATTTATTTATAGATAAAGAGATTAAGACAAGTATACCATAATGTGTGCAGTTCTTGTTCATGCTTTTGTACGCTGAAATCATGGGGGCACACCTTCCTTGTCTTCTTTATCACCACTTTGTTTGGGTTCCATTATGGTCTCAATATCAGTAGATTTGCTAATATCATCCTTACTTAATTTAGGTTGTATTTCAGCGGTTTCATCTCGTTCTGTTATCAGAGGATCACGATCGTAAGCTGGTTCTTGGGTGTGGGTCCAAATAATATCGTCAGTTTTAACGGTAGGCATCTGATCATCTAGCAACTCATTAATGAGAAAGTAGCTGCCAACTTTTGGAGGATCTAGTTCCTTTTCAATGTCTGCATCAATTAAGTCATCTTGATCTTTCGTGTCCCCTGTTTCATCTGCATGATATAAACCAATGACCTGGCCATCTTCATCGTGAGTATTGGGAACATGTGTTGTATGACGGTGCTGATGAACGGTGTGGCGATGAAATTCGTGGTAAGGTGTTGTTGCATCTTTTGGAATTAGCAACCCCGTGGAATTGTTTTCAGGTGCGAGCGGGGGCTCAACCGGAACTGGACCACAAGTTTTATACAAATATTGTAACTCCGTATTGTACTTGGCTTCAATGGCACGGACTTGCATTAGCATAGTTCTTGCCTCTGGCATATCTTCTAAAATTGGCTTCTCGGGAATTCCATCCTTCCTTTGGAAGGCATCAATTGTTTGGCGAAGATAAACAAGACGATTGCGAAGCTGAATTAAAAGATTCTCCAGTCGTTCTATTTCTTCAAATACATCATCATTAGCGCTGTAAGAATCAGCAACAGAATGGAATGTATTCCCCGAAGTGTTAACCTGAAATCAAATCAAATGCGTTTTGCCAAGTATTTGAAATACATTCCATAGCAATACAAATACTCCAGCTAAATAGTTAAAATATTTTACTATACTTTCACTCCATGATCTACATGGGCAGTAATTTCCTTTGCTTCATCTTTAGCTTTCTTATACAGAAAATAATCCACATCCCTTTGTCGCTCAATCACTTTAGCCAAAAGTACATTGCAGTCTGAATTATCTTTAGTAATGTCAGTTAGTTTATTCTTTTCTTTGTCGATGGACTTTAGAACTTTTGCCTGTTCCTTATATTGTTCATTGCGATGTTGCTCTACCTTCAGCTGCAAGTCTAATAACTCCAGGTTAATGATTGCAGCCGAGATGTTATCCAAATCGATTACCTGGCTGAATTTAAGCATCATTTCTTCATGTAGCTTAATATTTAGAAGTTTCACTTTGCCTTCCATTCGCTTAAGTTCTTCTTGAAGCCGAGTCAGCATATGAGACGTTCGTCTGTAAAGGGGCAGTAAATGCGAAATTAAAATTAAAATTTTTAACTATGTACTAGAAATGTTTCTATGAATATTTTTAGCTTACTTGTGTCTGTCCCTTTCATGGGCAGCTTCATCTTTCAGTTCTTCAGCTCTCAAATCAAGTTTAGTGATTCCATTCTTTGGGAAAACAATGAGTTCATTATGACCTGGGAAACTTCTCTTTATGCGCTGCAAGTATGAGCCTTTCCCACGTTCCATTTCATCTTCATCTAGACATCTAAAGAAATGATACATTTTTCAGTTTCAATCGAACAATTTTTGTAGTAACTACCATAAGGTAACACTTACTGGATTTGATCAGCTTTTAGAACACATAAAGCCATTAAATCATTCATTCTCTCCTGTTTTCGCCTTTGGACTACAGCCACTTCCTGGCCAATATCGTTGAGGCGTCCTTCAAACTTTTGGTAAATCTTTTCAATTTCATCACAATCGCGAAGAATTTGGTCTACAATTTTCTTCCTCGATTCCACATCCATTTCTAAGTGAGCTTTCTTTTCTCTCAAATCACAGACTCGACTATACAGTTCTCGGTCCAGGTTCTCAGGACAAATGTTTACATCAAGTTTTTGCTTGGGCATTTTAAACATATCCGAATTGGAATCAACAGATGTAGAATTAGTGCTGCCACTTTCTGACGACTGCTCCGAGCCATGTTTGCGATCCCCATGCTCTCCAAACTCATCCTCTTCTTCTTCAGCTATTCAGCCAAATTTTATTCATGGAAAATAACCAATCGTTCCCATAAACCATTCGGTACCTTTATAAATGTTACGATAATATATTTAATACATACCCTGAACTTCTAATCGGACTTTTTTGCGGAAAACTTTCCAAAGATAATCTGCGTGCTTCGGCTTTTCTGCAATGACTACACCTGCTTCTTTTTGTACAACCAAAATGCTATCTTCCATCTTCTGTTGTTCCATTTTCGCTTTTGTCAATTTTTTCTTCGCTTTCTCCAGTCGATCTTTAGCAGCGTTGCATTCGACCTTTTGAGCCTTAAGCCTTTCCAACACCCCTGTTTCTTCTGTCTCAAAGTCTTTCACAATTTGTAATTCGGCAATCATATTCATAAGTCGAAGGGACATCAACTTTAGGTCTAACTGGATCAAAATGCGATCATCTTGCAGAAGTTTCACTCTTCCTCTGAAGTATTCCATTATTCTGTTTAATTCGTTAAGTAGGCTGTCCTGTTCGAAACATCGCTGGCTAATGAGAAATTCATACCTATGCTGTGCCATGGCTGTTTTTGGATTGAAGACACATTTACGGTACTTATGGGTCGACATGCTTTCATCTTCTAACTCTTCGGAACGAGTTGCCCGTGTGGTTTGAGTGTGACCTTGTGGTCGTTGAGGACCTTGCTTTCGTTTCACAGTCTCCTGCCTTTTGTTTTTTGGTGCAGCTTTCTTACCAAAGTCGACCTGCTTTGCTCCTCCGAGAACTTCGTCCATCTGAAAACGGTATAACAAATACCTATCAATCCGTGTAATTAAAACAATAATAATGTAATCTCGAAAATACAATTTTGAAAATTTCATAGATATTTATCAACTGCTTCATACAATTAGATCTTTCTTTTCATAAAGTCCTACAGCCATCAACTTCTTCTTTTGTCTCTCGGCTATTTGTTCCGGTGTTATTTGCAGCTTTTTTTCAGGTTCCTCATATGGCTCGACATCAAATATACGAGGAATTGGTTTCCTCAATTCTTTTGGAATGAGTTTTCTCAAACGCTTTAACTGTTCTTCTTTTATGCGACATTGCTTAATAATTACGTATTTCTCGTTTCTGAGATCCAATACGTTTTTGTTGAAATTGGATATCATTTTATACATCTATACACATTTACATGAAAACCTTCAATTTATCTTTCTTATGCTTATTTATTGAAAATGTACACTTATAATATATTATGTAATATTTGTAAAATAATCTCCATTACCTCCAATTTTAAGTCTAAAACCCTTTGTCTCCTAACAGAAATAGATATTTGTTCCCCTAAGAAATCTTGAGAAGTTTTCAATTTGTAGTCTCCAGTTGTAGCTCTTGCAACTTGCAAAGCTTGAATATCTTCTGGAGCGACATAATCATCCGGAATTTTTTGCATTTCCAATTCTCGCCACTAAAATTAAATATGTAACGTACTTTTGTAAAATGCAAAGTTGCAACTATAAACCAATCAATCATTTCCTTAGCTCTAGCATATCACCTTATTTTCTCGTTTGTAACGCTTCTCCAACCGTCTCTCCAGATTTCTTATTGCGTGAACAGTATTAATTTTATACTGTTTTCCTTCATATTCTCCAATAAGTTCCTTCGCATATACTCGCTTCACAGGAGGTAGTAGTTTCTTCTCTTCAGCTACACCACGGTCATCATCGCGATTAACCAATGTGCTCTCTCTAACTATGACAGCTTTATTATTCTTAAGAACATCTTGAAATTCTGGCGACAAAAAGCGATTACGAATTGTATGAACTTGAATACTATGGCTAACATCCTTCACGATAATGTGAGGTGTTTCAATTTGATCCAGAAAGTTCTTATGAATTTTCTCCACTAGTGCAATTGATTTTGCAGCTTCGTATTCCAATTTTTTATAGACCATTTCCACTTCTTGTTTTGTTTGCTCACGGTATGGCTTATATATTCGCTGATCTAATTTGAAACATTCCTTAGGAAGTCGGTGTTTTTCGGGAATGTTATTATTTCTAAAAAAATCATATTAATATAAACATGTAAAATCGCTTATATCAATCATAAGTCATGATTGATAAGGTAATTTACTTACGATATTTTAATCTTCTTGTATTCAATTTTCATTTTTCGCAATTCTTTTCGAATTACTTCCTTCTTCTCTTCTGCCGCATTAAAAATTCTGTCATCTTCGTCTTTTTTCTTCTGTTCTTCTAATGTTAATGCTAAAGGATCCTCTGAATCTGGTATAGGGATTGAAACCTGGAAGCAATACATACGAAGGGATATAATCTTTGTTAATAATTTTCTAATTAAATCAACCACTACTTTGGCAGTCATACACAACCACGGTCATAAGAGTAATGAAAATGATTTAATAGAGGAATGTTTAATTGACAATTTCAAAACACATAGTTTTTACATGTGGTTTATGAGGAATATGTGGAGCAGTCAAGTCGTCATTAGCATCTTGAAGGCCTCCTGCTGGATCCCACCTATAGGAAAATATTGTTCCATCAGCCCCGACGGAAAAAAGAAATTCGTAGTCGAAACTCCAGGCTAATCCATTCACAGCTCCTCTATCTGGGTCATGCATAGAGACACACATATAATCCTCTAGATCGTAAGGGTAGATTGAAGATTGGAATGCATGGCTTTTTTTGCCATCAGTTCTCCTAGACGCTGTTGTCGACGTCACAGTCTCAGTTCCAGTTGGAGGGCTTTCATCATCAGATCCTTCACTACTTCCTGAATTGTCTATCATCTGGCTTTCTTTCTCTCTCAATCGTCTTTCTTCGATGAGATCTGGGTCAGATGCGGATATAACTCGTATGGTTCCATCACCCATTCCAAAAATAAGAAACTCGTCATCATCGCTATCAATTTAAAATTATAAATAAATAAGTATAGAATATGAAACAGTAGGTAAAGTAAATCTATTTGTAAATTATAGCAAAGTCGAATTACCTGACTATAAAGGAATGAATTGCTACATCTTCTTTAAAAGGTGGGGCAGGGGGAACAACATGGAAACCCGCAGGTTTAGGTCTGAGACAGTTGCACTCATATATGTAGCCAGCATCGTAGCCTCCTACATGAAGAAAGAAAGATCTTCCAACATTAGGCTCTGCTAAATTTTTATTTATGTGGTAATAAATAGCCAGAATAGGGCAAGGTTTCTCTGGAATATACAAAATTTCATCGTCATCTATCTGTTGAGCTCTTCTGTAAAAATCATTTAGCCTTGCTATCTCTTGTTCTTCCTCCACTACTACTCCATCATCTTTCCTTGCTTTAATATCCTTCAAAAGCTCAGTGTGCTTTTTATCCCGTTCTATTTTACGAGATATACGACGTTCCTCCCGACGCTGCTGAGATTTTACACTTGTATACTGCCATCTCCGTCCGTGCAGTTTTCCTTGATTGTAAGATATATCTGTATCAAGTTCTCCCCATTCAGGTTTCCGACACTCGGCCACTCTTCCTCCTTCTGAAGCAATTAGCATACGGTAATCCTACAAAGTAATTTTGCCATTTTATGAATTCAAGAAATCAAAGCACATGTAGCAAGCACTGTAGTACACTTTAGGAACCATTAAAAAGCGAAATGGGTCTGGAAAATTAAAACCTTATATGGATGTAGATCCAAGGAACACACAGGGAAGGGAGCTGTGACAAATGAGAGGGGATATAAGCCAACCATGTTTGTTTCCTCGTCCCAAAATACACTAATAGCAAAGATTAGTCGATCTTCCCCGCAGCAATATAAAACATCACTATCCTCGTCCAATTTCATGACCAGCATAGCTCCTTTATGTACCCTCAACCTGTCCAGCAAGACGAACGCGAAGGGTAACTTATATTCCTCGTCATCTCCTACACCCAAGTCCCCACCAGGTGCTTCCTTATCTTTATCTGATTTCTTATTAATTGTCATAACTCTTAGATTTCCATCATTGAAACCGGCCAGAAAGGTCATTCCATGTGGATCGTATCGCGTGGGAAGCCATAATAATTTTGTTACAGAATTTTCGTATGATTTCCTAGCAATGCATTCCTTATTGATATATTCCATCAACCACAAATGACCCATTGTGGTTCCAACAACCATCATGGTGTACACAGGTGATGTGGCTATTGCGTTTATTCCACCACCAGGGCAATAAAATACTGAATTAGCTTTGTATTCATGATTAGCAATTGATGTGGTCAGGTTTACATTCCATATTTTTCCCCAAGAATCCTAGAGAAAAATGAAATTATTTTAGTTTTATGTATTGATATTATGATATATAATTTCTAAAGGAAATTAAGGATCATTAAGTTATCTATTTTACCTGGACAAACCAAATATTCTCCTTTTCTCCGAAATATTTAATCGCACTGACAGGTTTTGCAAGGCTCGACAGTTTTAACTCGTGTATTGGTTCTATTTCAAATTTTCCACTATCGGATACAATAGTATCTGCTATTTCAATAGTGTCCAATTCCCACAACTTTATATAGCCGTCCATTCCAATTGTTAGTAGTTCTGGTGTCTCTTGTAAACACATAACTGTGATCTCCCCGTTGTGGCAAGTTTTGTTACCCGTATTTGTCAGTTCCACGACAATTAGCCCGCCATCCCAAACAAGAATGTTTCCCCATTCACACCCAGATATGACCTAGAACATTTTTGGCGCTTGAGTAAGATATATAATGGACCACAAGCTAATCCAAATAAATGCATGGACCATGGACAACACAAATTATATTACCATATTACGTGGGTTTATTACTACATCAAAATAAAACCTACTAAGTACCTTATCTATATAGGTATCATTAAATATAATAGAATAATTTAAAATAACTGTAAATCTCGAGAAATATTGATCTTACTTTGCCTCCACCAATAGACGAACATTGTTGTATATCAGAGATTTCTGTTTTGCCAAATCTTCCAAGTGCTCCTTGCAGTTTTAGCCCAGTGAAAGTCTGTGCCATCTTCCAAAATCTCAGATGTCCTACTCCACATGTAGTCAAATCTCCAGGATTTGTCGGAGAAAAGTTTGATTGGAAGACATCTTGGGAAAACGCTTTACATCGAAGAACAATTTTTTCTTTCGCCCATTCCCAAATTGTGAGCATGTAATCTGGCTCAATGCCCTGACTGCACATTAGTTCACCGGTTGTGCTAAAAAAAGCATTTCAATTAAGTACTACAATATGTAAATACAACTGTAAATACACCTACTTATAGTTTCATGTGAAACCTATTTATGAATTTTAACAATAATGGCTACCATTTAATCCATGAGTAAAACAAAGGAATCTACCAATTACATTTTCATATTAATAGGAAAATTATCAGCGCCCCGAAAAGGAAATTGTCTTTCAAAATCTGCCTTTAGAACAAAGTTAATTTTCAGCAGCGTGCAGGAAATTATCAGTCAATATGTATCATGAATGGTATCGGCATTAGAAAATCTGTATACGATAAGCGAAGTGGTAATGGAGTTCAATTTCTAATCCACAAGTTAAATAGGTAATAGGAAAAGTTTGCACTTTGGACACCTAAACGTTAAAATTGTAAGATTTTCATCACGATTTATGAATATTATATGACATACCTATTACTATAAGGAATTACATGTAAGAAAAGGGATTATACTAAATGTAAAAATATCTAATATTAAAATTATAACTAGCAGGATTTAACAAGTGAGGCTTTTTTTAATCCTAATTTTTTATCTTAATTTTACTTTATACATTTTCTAATGCTGCATTTAGTTAAAAAGTGACAATTAAAGGCCGACCAAAACTTAATTTACACCAAATATATGGTTTATGTTTCACTGAAAATTGCCTCTAGGCTGTCCACACTGCGCACGGCACTACAACTACAGATAAATTACTTTGTTTTAACCCCCACTTTGAAAGACAATTTTCTTTGTTTCAATAACGCAAATAAAATAAATAATGATAATTACTTTGTTTTAATGTACGATTCCTATGTTTTTGTGATAATTTAAGTATAAGTCTTTTAATTAGTAGTAGTAAATCTTACTTGAAGTTTAGAAAGGCATATCCTCTAGTCGTTCCACGTTTTAAAATTCTGTACACTTCTAACTTAGGCCATGTAAATACAACTATACATGGATTTGTTCCCTTTTCACCTACTGCAAAATATTTTTTTGAAGGATGAACAGCGATATGACCAAGACCGTTTCCAACTGCACTTCGCCGAAGGGCCTTTAACTTTCTTTCGGCAATGCTGTAAAAATGTATGTAATTTCCGTTTATGAAGGTCAGTGTGTCCGAGTCAAGCATGTGGATGTTGTTTCGACGCGTGAAATCATAGCCGTAGGAATGACTGAAATCAAGCAGATCTATTAGATGTTTGCATGCATGGGTACAATTAATATGATACTCCACTTCATTTTTGAAATGCTGAAGCAAATTGCAAGCTTACTAAAATTTAAGAATATCCTCTGTTACAGAAGTATCCTGGGAGTAGGTAGGCTGAGAGAAAAAGTTGTTAGTATTATAATTTGGTTCTATAAACTTTTCTTCGACGGGAGATCTAACTTTGACTTTCTCTTTTTCGCCCTTTTTATCTTTTTTATCCTTCTTCCCACTTTTGGCAGAATCTTTGCGTTTTCGACGACCTTTTGATTGCTGATCACCAGCCTTGTCGGCCAATTGCTGTTCCGCATTTTTGCTTTTGTCCATTAAATCGTTCATTCCTCCTTCTTCTTCATTTGTGTCTTCTTCTTCATCTTCTATATTTTCGGCCCAACTCCCCCTCCTTTCTCTTATTTCATCCTCCACAGCTTTGGCTGCTAAGGCTTGACTTACTCCAAAATCATGTTCTTCCTCATTTCCTAATAAACCATAAAAAGATTTAATATGTTGACTAGATTGTAACAAATAGATATATATATATATATGTAGGTAGTTCTTCGATAGGTTTTAAAAAATAAGCCACCGAGGAAATTTACCTGAACTTGTGCCTGGAGATTCAGGGATAATCGGAAACTTAATAGATCGTCTACTCTGAACACGTTCCAGTCCTGAGCCTATCGAACTTTTCTTTGCTTCAACTTCAGGTATCGACGGTTCGTTTTTCAGGGAAAATTTTCTAGCCTTTGCACTCCACTTGTGACCAACCTTGTCCTCACCAGCCTCATGATGTTTCAAATCTTCTTCGTTTATGGACACTATTTTTGATCCTTTACTGTCTTTACTACCCTCAGTACCCTCTGTATTTGCTATCGAAGATTCATCATCCATTTTTTGTTGAAATTTTACTTCCACATCAGGCAATTCTTCCTTTTCATCTTTTCCTTCCTCCACCCGACTGGGCAATTCGGCTTCAGTAGTTTTTTCAGTTTCGTCCTTATTCGTTGGCAACTCTCCTTCTTTCGTCTCTTTTTCTGAATCCATTTTTGATCAGAATGACTTTAATACCAATGTGGTACAGTACAAAGTTTTCTGGGGTTTCTGTAGCTGTTTTACACGAACACCTACTTATCAAAATCAATCTGTAGCAGAAAGGTAATACAATCCATCATCACGGTTTAAAAAGTTAGCAAATTCCCTTTTCCATAGTGCACTTTAGCCAAAAGTGCTTAGGATGCGAATTGCGACTAATTTATTTTGATGGATAAAATCCATAAAATCGATCGCGTTTCCAGGTTACCGTATAGTATCATATACTTGACTACTTGATATGCATCATATCATGGTAATCCCTCCTAAAACATTCTACAAGCATTCATTCGATATCCCCTATTTGATCTGGGTCACTTTCGCTGAATTTAATACTGATAGTGGTTTTAGTGGTGTACAAAAGTGGTAAACTGCGGAGGAGCATCGTTACTAATCCAGCAAAAAAACTATTCCATATTGAACTCAATTATACAAGGAAGCTAATATTATATACACACTACACTTATTTCATTTCGTTCCTTATTCAGGCTCACATAAAATATACAATTGAGCTGTTACTTGGAAGAATTGTCGTATTTCATCTGGTTGCCCAATTGTAGTACCTGTGTACTACCTCTGCATGCAGCAACATGGTACATTTCCGGCTTCGTCAAAGTATTATAGATAAGTTTAAAACCGGAGAATATGGAAAACCGGTATATCAATCTATGTTATCCGAAATTCGTTCTAAAATGTCCCCACGTAAGTCACATTATGAAAATCTTTGTCTTCATTGCTGATTGTGGAAGTATAGTTGCCAATAAGCACATCTTGTAACTTGTACCCATTTACAAAAGCAATTTAATTGATTTTTGCTACATACAACATATACAGCACCACCAAAATGGTATGATATCATAAGCAAACCAGAGCCTATAAAACTTCGGCCTATTGAAGAGCTGAGAAGAATTGGAATGTAATTACACATAATTTCATATTTTACTTCTATCCCTTTTACTAACAAGATTTTGTTCTTTGTTCGCAGTTTTATCATTACTGTGCATACTGTGCATATAGGTATACTGCAAAATGGCTTTTGGGAACGCTTATTATGTTGACCTGATCATCTAGATAATGATAAACTTTTCGTATTTTTGATATAGAATTCGTGATGACCCCAAAAAGAATTTAAATTTGATGTCAGATCCACGCGTTATTAGAGGTTCCAAAGTGAGGTCAAAGGTTCAAGTACGTAAGCTTACTACATATGCATGGATGCCTAATAAATAATTAACTATATTGGGCTAACACACCTTACGCATGCATACTATTTCTTTAAGTACATGGTTTTTAACTTGATGGTGAAGTGAAGGCTTTGAAACAGCAAACTACGAAACTTCAAGGCAGGGTACTATCAAATTAAATGTTTTAATTACATATTTAGGAACCTGATAAGCGGGGATCTTCTGGAGGAAAACACCGGAAACGCTATTCAGACGCTCAGACAAATGTCCTTAAAGCTCCTAAGCGAGTACAGCAAAATATTGCAACACCTCGCCCTGTAGACGGAAGAGAAAATCTCCGAGTTCAAACTGATGATCATGTTGAACGGCTCCGGGCGGACTATGAACTCTTCTTCGAGGATGTGAGTGTGCAAACTATACCCCTACATAGTTTTCCACCAGAGAAGACTTACGTTGTCCCAGTTGTGGAAAATTGCAAAGAAACCCAAGTTGACGATTCTACGAAGTTTTTCAATATAGCTGAGAAGCACAAAGAGCCTCTTAAAAATCTTTGCCACAAAATAGTAGATAGAGTAAGGAAGAAGAAGAGATTTTGGCTTATACATATTATTAGGGGATATAGGTACTTATGTGCCATAAGTTCATAACTCTATTATTATTATTGCTAAATATATGTGTGTACACCTTTTAATATCTTATGATTAGTGTTTGTACGAGTTAATGGACAAATACGAGCGTGATATCATCGCCAAATCAAGTGAAAAAATTCAGCCTACAATTGCCGCTTTACAGAAAAGGATTGAAGAGATTCAAATGCGAGAAAATTGTACCCGGAAGGAAAATAACCGTTTCGATGTTGAACAGCAACAATTCTTTTCGGAAAGAACGTTTGTTTCTCGTATTGGAGAGGGACTGTTTACCAGAAGTATCATGAACGACATGACTCTGGATACTATTAACGACTTAAAACAAAAAGGTCATTTAGATGATCCTTTGAAGGTTGCAGTACGCGATGAGTTGATTCCGTGGTTGAATAGCTATGTCCAAAGATATTTCACAATTCTTCATGATTCCCGTGATATACTCGATGGTACAGTAGAGCATATTCAGCATATATAAAATACAAATATGTATCACAATCATAATGCTTTGTTAATAAAATGTGTATACAAGGAGTGTTTTTCGGAATTAGAAATGGTGATTCGAGTGGGCGAAACTAGAAATGCAGAATATTGCTGTACTGACCATGATGTTGTTGATGGTGAGGTCATTTACGCCAACCAGTATGAATTATTGAAAAGAGACAAACACTTGACCAGATTTTGCGAACAAATCATCACCAAAGTTGAAGAGAGGGATGAATTTATTCAATCGGTTTACAATGAGGTAGCTTTACGAAAGGAAAAGATTCAGAAGCAAAGACTCTCGTCGGGCAGCGAAACTGGAGGATTTTCTACTCACGATTAAATAAATTAAGGATTCAATTTCCATGAAAAATGCGATTACAGTGAAACACAACTTTAGATTTGAATTAGTGTGCATAGCAAATACTACTATCTTAAAGCAACATACAATACATATAACATACTACATAATGTACATCAACAAAAATAAGCTAACTAAATACAAATAGAGGTGTATTTCTTATGTACCCCAATTTTGCTTTTTAAGTATCCACAAAATATTATACTCGTACTGTCGTACTTAATAATCGTGAACAGAGGTATAACCATAATAAATGTATCAATATCAATGTATATCTGTGTAAATGTTTATAATAATACAGAAAATTATTACATACCTTAATACCGTACCTATATTTAAGTATCTGCGTCATTTCCATTTATCTGGATTTGGAATTTGGAACTGTTGGAAATTGAGATTTGTAGGAATTACGTATCCGTAAAGTGCATCATCGTAGCATGTTGAGAAATTGTTTTAGACTGAGAATTTCGATACTCCTTGCTTACTACATAAGATGAGAAACCATGAGAAACTGAGACAACGAGAAGCCAAGTAAGCTATGTGTATTGTGTATGTAATGTGTAGTCGTCGGAGTTGTTCTTCTCTTTCCTTGTCAAGCGAAGAGGGCAACCGCCAGAATTCAAAACTCAGCAAAATGGCTTCCTCATAGCAGCAGCAAAAGTGGGACGCAAAATATTGAAGTTAATTTAATTAAATTAAAATTCGAAAAACTTGACGAAATCGGTTTGCGTTTTCGCCATTTAAAAAGTATTATTAATTGTGTTCAGTGTTTGTATAAATTTCACGATACAAACATGAATGTCGACGAATTACTCTCATTTAAGCCCACGCCCATGACCCCGAAAAGAGAAAATGCGTCGTCCATTGCGGACCATTCAGCAAGGAAAAGACCACGACTTCCGGTGTCAACAAGAGAAGATTCTAGCATATTGAAAAAGACGAATTCTGTTCCTATTGCGAAAGTAGTTGTTCCTGTAGTCGAAGTTCCAGATCCTGGCCTGGAATTATCAGAAGAAGAAAGAATGAAAATTTTGCAAATGGTGGAAGATGAACCTGAGGTAAGCTTATGCATTACATTACAGGGTTTACGAAAACCTTGCCTTCCTTTTTACGGAAGGAATGCAAGCTAAACTTGTGTATTTGTACAGAACAACATATTTTTGGGTTATTAGTCAATTTGAGGATTTCGATTTTCTAATAAAGATAAAAATGAGGGGCCAATTTTTTTGGGGTTCCGAAAAGGTAAATACATATTATATATAACGCATATTAAAATTCCAGACGCTTTTAGGGCGTTGGTCGGATCCTTGTTGGGTAGTTGGTGTGTAGTGTGTGTTGTAATATATTTTCCTTTTGCATCTCGTTAAATATATATTAACTCTGCCTACTCTGCGCTGCGAGCGAGATTATAGATAATGTGACATCATTCTAAAGTAAATCTTTGAATTTTTATTTAGGTTGCGCAGTTGGATGAATCATCCCTCAAACGAATGATTAGTGTTTTGGAAAAACGAATTGCGAAAAATCAAGAGATGCGAATCAAGTTCCCTGATCAGCCTGAAAAGTAAGTACCTTTTTTGGTCCTTTGACCACTAAGGAAAATTCCCCATGTCTCCACTGCATCCACTACCCATTTATCCCCATTGCTGGGGATAAAATATGTGCCCTTCTAGAATAAAAGATTTTGGTTATGTTTACAAAACGTAAGGTTCCCTGGTATTAGGGAAGCTATTTTACCTGAAAACAGTGTACTTTTGGATACAATTTTGTATTTTCAGTCTTACCCCCATGTGGGGTAAAAGTAGCCCACCATATATCTAGATCAAAACAGCCATATTTTTGAGCAATGATCAATGAGTTTTTATGACTTTTGAATAACGAGAATCTTAGTCAATAATTTTTTATGAACATCGAGGGAACGCCAATTCGCTAACGCTGTTGGAAAACAAGATGGCGAAGTAGGCGTTTTGCAGTGGAATTGTGTGTAGCTACAGGGCTTTAAGTGCTATTAAATAAAGCACTTTAGCTAATCCTGTTTTGACGAATTATTAAAGGCTTACATATATTGGCATTGGCACCTATAATTTATGCGCTTTGCCTGGAATTTTTGCCAAGAATTTATTTATTAACCATGAAAAAAATCGACTGCCATGAAAGTGATATCCGCATAATAAATTATTCACTTCGCCTGGGATTAAAATTGAAGTGCAAACAATTTAATACATTTTCCCAATAAAATATTTACTTGCCTTAAGTTATTGACCGCCATTAATTTTAGTTACATTGCCAGGAAATATTTGCAAAGTCACATAAATAATTAGTCAAAAAATTTGTTAAAAATTATTAATCATTTAATTGAAATAAACCTTAAGCCTAGAGTTAACCGATTTACATATAGTATTGAAATATATGTTGTTATAATATACCTATATACCTTAAATTTTAATTTTTGGGGATGTATTTTGAGACAAGTTTTTCCTTCTGCTGGTCAGAATAAATGATGAGCCAATGTACTCAGCCAATTCTTTTTACTTATCTATCATTCGTTCTTTTCAACGTAAAAATGAAATATCATATACTGATAATTCGTAATACCATTATATCGATTTGCATAAGAAACGATATTGCACTACATTCGATATGTAAACACATATATAGGAGCCTATATCCTTATGGTGCATTCAACTGGAAAAACTCCAAGTGCACCAGGGCACCAGACCAGCACCATCCCGTGCAATGGCTTATATCAAGGCAGACTGGTAATAGCGATGCAAACGGAGTTTGACTAGTTAAATCTAAAGCAGCGTTATTGTTATTTGAACTAAAAATTCTTTTCTGTGAACTAATTATTTATGTGACTTTGCAAATATTTCCTGGCAATGTAACCATGTTTGTAACTATGTCTGTAACAGTATGTTAATGGTGGTCAATAACTTAAGGCAAGTGAATATTTTATAGGGAAAATGTATTAAATTGTTTGCATTTCCGCCTTAATTCCAGGCGAAGTGAATAATCTATTACGCGGATATCATTTTCATGGCAGTTGATTTTTTTCATGGTTAATAAATAAATTCTTGGTAAAAATTAAAATTCCAGGCAAAGCACATAAATTATAGGTGCCAAAAAACATAACATAAGCCATTATTAATAATTCGAAAATCTAAAATGGTCAATTTTTCAACTTTTTGAAATATTCCTATAATGATGCATTTACCTAAGAAAATTAGAAAAACCGACCATTTTCAATTTGCAGGAAAACTGCAGAAAAACTTAGTTACAGTACCCTGATGCATTTTGAAGACTAATTATGGTGATATAAAATTAGTTGCGCCCGAGAAAAATCAGAATATATCTGTAAATGATGCATTTTGTCCTTTGACCTTCTGTGACCTCTATCGAAATTTCTTCCGATATGACCATTCTGGCCTTCATCAAGGCAAACATGGCCCCCAGTAGCACAACCTTTGATAGGTTTCGACTTTCGACCCATTCGGTTTGAAACATGCCAAGTCCTTACCTTGTCAGTCTCAGTTTTGTTTGCTTGCCCCTAATATGAGCATTTATGTAGATTTATAAATATGTACTTGTACTGCGATGTGGGAATAAGTAATAATTTGCAAATTATTAGTATTTTCTAAAAGTAATGTTTTTCCTAGATTTATGGAATCAGAAGTGGAGTTACATGAATCTATTCAAGAACTGCACGCACTGCCTACAATGCCTGAATTATACCCATTAGCTGTTGATTTATCACTTCCGTCGATATTACTTGGGTTGTTAGCCCACGAAAATGCAGATGTTTCCTGTGCCATTTTGGATCTCCTTCAGGAAGTTACTGAAGTGGACACCTTACTAGAGGATGAAGAAGTCACCAATGTTTTCGTCGACAATTTTCTTGAGCAGCAGGCCATTTCTTTATTGACTCAGAATTTAGATAGATTAGACGAAACAAACAAAGACGAATCTGATGGTGTTCATAATACGCTAGCAATTTTTGAGAATTTGCTGGAGTTTCGACAAACACTATGCAAAACTGCAGGACAAAGTGTGAGGAAGCATTAGTTATAAAAATAATATTAATGTTTCATAAAATACCTTATTTGGATATATTATGAATTTAAAAAAATTATTAAAGTATATAATTTAATTTTCATTTTTCAGGGTATGCTTTTGTGGCTGCTAAAAAGAATAAGAGCTCGTATGCCATTTGACGGTAATAAATTGTATGCTGCAGAAATCCTAGCAATTTTACTTCAAGACACTCAAGAAAATAGAGCTTTACTTGGAGAGTCAGATGGGATTGATATTCTACTGCAGCAGCTAGCAGCGTATAAGAGACACGATCCAAGTACAAATGAAGAAGCAGAGTTCATGGGAAACTTATTCAATTGCTTATGTTCTGCCTTACTATGGGGTCCAAATAGGGATCGATTTCTTAAAGGAGAAGGCCCTCAGTTGATGAACCTTATGCTAAGGTAAGGTACCACACTTTACTTAAGGTTTACAGAAACCCAATGTGACATAAAACGGCTCAATGGGGTTTGAAGTGGTTGGGGTCAACGAATTTCTGGAGTCACTGGCTAGATATTTCTCGTTGAATTTTCGATACGTTGGTACTGAAAGTTTTAACACCCCATATAAAATCAGACCATCAGTTATCAGTTATTGCCCTTTTTTTCCATATATCTGCCTGTCAAACTTACATTAGGTATATTAGGTAAATGATCGAAAATTCCAACGAGCACTATCTAGCCAGTGAATCCAGGAATTAGTTGAGCCGAGCCGAGCCCCATCATTTCAAAATCCATTGAGTTGTCCGTCTCGGTCTGATTGTTCCGGAAGTAAAACATTTCAGAGTTTTTCAAAGGTCTTTTCATGTCATTGGGAACGGAAGGCATGGGAAAGACCAAGAGTCCCAGACATTCCCACCATGGCTGGCACGTAGCGCACGTGTACACGGGGTCTGGGCCCGAAGGGCCCCCAGACACCCCCGAAGCCTGACACTCCACTGGCAAAATTTTTATATGGGTGAGCTGAACAATTGGCATATTATTCAAGGATTGTAAAGGCTTATACTGTGAGTAAGAGGTCGCACGGAAACCCATGCATTTGCCACCAAATATTGTAGGG
>JAQFYC010003909.1:0-19032 GCA_034694165.1 Tomocerus mixtus | reverse complement strand
TAATATGCCATTTAAACTGTTTTCGCCAACAAAACCCGCCCACTGCGCATTCTACTGCGCATCTCCACTGCGCATTCTACTGCGCATCTCCACTGCGCATTCCACTGCCGATACAGTTGGGCACCCATTGCCATGGTTTATTATACTATCAGAAAACATATCATATTATGCATAATACATATATACATATTTCAGTGATTCTTCATTTATGGTAACCAAACTTGCACAAATAATTTGGTGCTTAGAAAAGTTGGTGACACAAAGATAGTTTTTTGTGGTAACAGAAAAATAGTATACCCAAAAAATATTTACCTCCAAAAGAGTGTATTATAAGTAGGTAATTTAAACATATAGGACGGAAAGGAGATGATAACATATACGTGGCTGTATCAAGGCTGTAGGGAGTGGGGCGCTTTGCAAAAATGAACAGAAAAGGGGCTAAAATTTTTTCGCTTTGAGCGATCTTATGAAATTTCTTTATGTTTTAAGTGTTAAATTCGCCTGAGGACGCAAAAAATTGTCTAATAACATATTTCAGCCCCCCCCAAAATTTATTTCTGGCTACGGCTATGTGCTGTATGTTGCCATTCGGAATCCTATTGTGCAACAGAATACGTCATCTGTTTATTAGAAAACTTAAATATACTACGCAACTATGGAAATCAATATTTTATGTACCGCACCAATTAATCGATACTATTAAAGAGTTGCGTAAAACAACCATTGCAAACATTAAATGTATTACACTTATCTAGCAATAGAAAAACAAAAACCATGCAAAAAATTTAAGTTTTTAAAGTACCATTCAATCAGCGAGAATGTCTTTGAGCGGGTTTCGCACTATGCTGATTGCGACATATCTGCAGAATTTCATGTTTGTGAACTCCGTTCGCAATTTATCGTATTTTCAATACTGTGATTTTAACGTTGTGTTTTTCAAAAATTCAATACATAATCAACGGTTCATACTGGACAATCAAAATGGTCAGCCATGGACAGTGGTCCCTTACACTTACAACAAAACAGCATTCGGCAGAAATGTAAGGAGTCCAAAGGATTTGTCAACCTCAGTTTGTAGTATTAATGTACTACTAGAACCTAGTAGTCGTATAGGAAAAGGAAATAATTTAATGGAAATATTATTCGGGAAAGAGATCAACAGACTTTCGTCCCACTTCCTCATTCTGTGTGCTAAATATTCTTGCATACAGCCTTACGAAGAGAAAAAACATCAAATGCGTCGTCTGCCTGTGTCCCCCGTTATTTTCCTGTTCGTTAACTCAGATATGAGTGTGTCAATTCGAACTAAGAAAATTTACAGCCATGGTTACCCCACTGTAGATATTGCTTCCGATGTTTCTGAAGGACAATGGAAGGATATTTGGGATTTATATAATAGCAAATTACAAGGTCAGTATATTAGTATCGTCCACAAGGCGACCCTGCATTTGATAGCAGTGCCCCATTGTCATGCGTCCTCTTACATTGTGATTGTGACAAAAATTCGGTTCGAATGCAAATCCCAGTACCGAACTATTGAGACGATGGCAAAACAATTAAATTTTAGTGCAGTATACGGCGGTCTCGCCCAGTTAGTTACTTGGGATCCTAACTACATTGCAATAATAAATGTGCCAGCATTTTATGAGGTCATAAGTTTGAATGTACTTAAACCTTCATTTGCCAACAGGATTGTGGAACATGATGCCATATATTGCGAAGATAGCGAAATGCTTGTGGACGCCAGGCTTTCTGTTCTCGTACAGAGAACTTATGATCTTCAGGGTTGGATAATAATTTTCTGTATTTTCCCTTCAGCTTTTTTAATTTTATATATAAGCACCGATAGCACTTATGCAAAAACTCCGTTTCCGTTTGTGTCTAAAGTGTATATGTCAATTTGCTCCACTGTGACAATTCTGTTGGGCCAGGATGTAAGTATAAATAAAAAAAGCACTTTATGGGCAACAGTCATCATTGGAGCCTTCGTAGTAACAGCCATGTACGAAAATTACATCACGAGCGAAGTAGTTGCCCCTCTTGATCGCAGAGAATTTATCCACTTCAAAGAATTAATTGACATGGGTTATAAATTAATTGTTCACAAACATGATGCTGAAAGCCTATCAACAAATAGATCAGATATTTTTAGAAAATTTAATATCTTGGATAAGATGAACGAGAGCATTTATATTTATGACATGGACAAGATATTGGGCAATAACTACACGGAGGAAAATGTTACTACTTTCCTTAATAAAGCATTCCTGGATTTAATAATCGATACCGACAGAAAATTAATGGGCGTTGTTCCAAAAATTACGACATACTTGTTATTTTACCGACAGAAGAATGAAAAGGCAAAATGCAGAATAGCCAAAGAAACCGTTTATGAAGAAACCAATTTTTGGAAAGTGCAATATGGATTTAGAATGAAATTTATACGATATTTCCAGTCACTGATGGAGAATGGGTTTTTTGAAACGTGGGCACAGGAAGACCTGCGTAGGAGAAGTATCAGATATAAAATTTCAGATTCAAAGATAAAGTACGAAGAGGCTCAGGCGACAAGTATAAGTCTTCAAATGAAAATACTTCAAATATTTGTTTTCTGCAGGTACTGTTTGCTGGTTGCATTCGTTGTGTTTATTTTTGAACTTAACTCCTACTTTCCACAATGTTTTAAAGCCATTAAGAGTTATTTCCAAAGACGAGCAATTACAGAAACATTAATTAATAATCTGTGAGTTATTTCTAGCAGAATCCCGAAGGGTCCAGTTAATAATCTTGGATATTAATTCTGTACTCAGTTGTATTCGGCACCGTATAAAAATCAATTATTATTTGTGGCGGTGAACAACAAGACAGCGCTCGACTTGTCCCGCAAAATATAAGTACCTAATAGGAGAAAATATGAAATATTTCCAAACCAATTCCGAAAAAATGGAGATTAAATAAAATAAACCGTGGTAAGCGTTGTAGAAAAGGAGCTTGTTAATAGAGATCATCATTGTTCATTGATAATCATTGACAGACGTACATACAGACAGACAAGTGGATTTCCCTATCATCCATGGATGTTTCAAATTGACCTAACTCAGTGACCCATTGACCGATTGACCCCATTTTATCGTAGAGTCACCGGAGGAATAATAATAGGCTACCCTGAAAATTTGAAGTCGATATCAAAAACCGTTGTTGAATTACACCCCAAGCAGATAAAACTATAAAGGAGACAAGCTCTTTTATAAATACCGTAGGGATATGTATGCATGTGCTTCACTGTTTAAGAGAAATAGTAAATTAAATAAATAGATAACTGTTTAAATTAATTTCATTTATTTGGCTCATTTACTTCATTCTGTATATTTATTTCGCATATTTAATTCAGTCTGTTTATTAATTTAACTTTAAGAACGTGATTTTAATTCATGACTGGTTTTACTTCCTATTTAGTTACAGAAAAGACCAAGATCTGCTATTAGGACATACTACCTAGACAGCAGACGCTAACCACGTACGTATATGAATAAGACCGAGTGTTCTTAATTCTTAATTTAACACTAGAAAATAATATAAATACTAATAATTATCGAGGGATTTACACTTTGATAATGCAATAAATAAGTACAATGGAAGAATGCTATTCTGTATCACCAGATATGCTATATATATGTAGTATCCATTCTTCATTGCTGTCTGCCAGTCAGTCAGCACTCTAACTTTCGAACGCGTCAACTTTTTTCAATTCTATTTTCAGAGTTCAAAATAGGAGGTGAAAAGTAACATTGTCAATGTTTTGGGGTCAAATTTGCAACACCCCCATGTAGTTCTGGACGCCCTCACTTATTTTTTAAATACAAACATTGCAAGTGGGCTATTATTGTAAAGCTGTTGGCGTAAAGAATCCAAATATGAATCTCAATTTACTCCATACATAGGGCAGTGTAAGACTTTGTAAGAATTTAGTAATAAATGTCTCTGTCTCTAATATGCCATTTTCATCAACAAAACCGGTCCAGTTTGGGTTTTAGACTTCGCATAATGTCCACTGGCTATTTAGGGAGCGACATCCATTGCCAAATGGCTTATTGTTCATATAATCATCATAATGTACTAACCAGTCCTGTGATACTTCTTGCTGGGCAGGTCCAGGTGTGAGAGGTTAAACTACAACATAGTATAATTTGTGGATCCCTACATGAATACCTATATTTTATGAACCTCAACAACAAAGTTTAGCTGCAGTATAAACTATTTGTATATGTATACTTAGTATAGTATGGCTAGATTACTGAAAATTAAAGCTATTTTAAAAGTCTATAGGCATAAATAATATAATGAATTTTACAATTTAAAATATTTTTGATTTATATGTAAAAGACAAATCCATTTTTTATTTATTTATACCTTAATAGTCAGTAATAAATGTATAATTTTTAATATCATATTATGTATTTGGAATAGATTAATAAAAGGAAATATTTTACATAACGTTTTCAGCTCTGCTAATATGTCTGGACAATATCCCCGTAAAAGGAGCATTTTGGAATTTCAATTTTCAAATAATAAATTCTATGATGCTAATCCATATATTTAAAAATTTAAAGAATGGTTAGAGGTTAGAGTTGATGCAATGCGAAGGGAACCCCTCGATTTTTTAGGTATTTAAAAAATTCATTTTTGGGGAAAGATTGATCTAGTATTTTTTTCAATATCATTATCATGAACATGTTTTTTCTCTATAAGGTTTCGTTCCACAAGTTATTAGTCCCGCAGCTATAACCTTTTAGCCGTGGAATAGCTTTGCTTTTCCCCAAACCCCAAGGTAATTTAAAGGGTATGGAAAAAGTATGATCAGTTGCAGTATTTCTTTGTAAACAATACAATGATCACATTTTATATATTTTTTTATTTTGGCATTATTTTGGCAAAGAATATTCTCTGAATCAAAAAATAAAATTGTGTCATTTTGATGGAAATATATAAAGCTACCCATACTACATATATACATTTACATAATATAGATAATAATACTAGATTAGATACCTACTGCACTGCTAGTATTACGTGTACATAGTGTACATATTAAATATTTACGGGGCAACATACATTAAATGAATATGAATGAATGAAGAATAGGAGGATGAACGGCTAAAGTGAAACAAGTTTGATCTCGTCTTCTTTACAACGCAACATTTTAGCTGCAGCTGGAGGGTGAACGGATGAATGTCGTTCGTTACATAATATTTGTGTTCGTGTTTCATCCTGGTAGAGCAGAGCAGAGTAGAACGGAAAGGCACTAAAGGCAGAATTCATTGTACTAAACGGGCGAGTTTCCTTTCATTTCATGGGTGAACATGACCGAGTTGAGACAGAAGACAACACACGGCACATGTTAGATTGAGATTGAAATAGATCTTTACTTTAATTCCATAATATTTGAGTGGGAATCCAGAAAAGAACAACAGTTTAGTTTAACGAGAAGAAACGGACGGAGATACACATTCAACATTATAATTATAAATTAAAAGTTGCAGCAAGGCCAAAGACTGGATCTGGATACTGGACTCTGGACTGTTAATTGTCATAAACATAATACGCAAAATTTTAACATTTATTTAACATATACATAAGAAGGTAAATATGGAGTATATTTATGTATTCTAACATATTAATTATTTATAATATATTTTTAAGGTTTGTATTTATATATTGTTATCGTAATTATTATTATTGATTATTATTACAATAATGAATAGAAATAAAAACGATATCAACGTGATACGTCATGAATCAGGACTCCTGATCACCATTATGTAGCTTGATATTCTGGAAATCGGTTTAGTTTGTGTAAATACCAACGAATGACGAAGAAGTCCAAAGTAAGTGATCAGCTGGTCACGGGTGTAAACATTAGCAGTTAAAGTAAAATGGACTATAATAATTTTAGATTGTCTTTGTAAATAAAATAACTCATTCTCAATTTTTCATTTTTAGAAATGTCGTCACATTCGTCAGCTGTTGCCCGTGGTAAGGAGCCGCTCCCAAGTTTAGTCAATCATTTTGCTGGTCACCGGGGAACGATTCTTTCAATAAAGTATCATCCAACTACTCAACATGTGTTTACTAGCGGTGCTGATGGATACATTATGAAATGGGACATAAAGAATACAAAAAATAGAACAATAAGGTACAAAAATATTCCAAGATATTGATATTTTTACAATAATAGTAACTATGTACTACTAATAAGTTAATACGCAAAAAAAAAGTGGTAATTTTATAATTTTATCCAGCATAGACTGGTTACTTTTTTCAGCACACTGCGCTGAAGTTGGGTTGACATAATGAGTAATTATGAATTACTTTGTAACCACAAATTCAGCACACCAAGCGAACTTGACCAATGGAGCTTATTTGGCAGCTAAGAGGCATCCGGAAATCAAACAAATTGTATTTAAGACATTTCCCATTACTGACAAGAGAATTATTTATAGCATTTTAGCTTAAATTTTTGCATTTCAAGTAAAACAGGAGCATTTTTGCTTAAATTCTTCCATTTCAAGTATAGTTCTTGCATGTCAAGTAAAATACGAACAGTTTAGTTAAAATTATTGTATTTTCCTTAAAAGGTTCGTATTTTACTTACAATACAAGTTTTAACTGAATGTTAGGAAATATTAGTTTTGAACATAAAACGCTAATTTATAGGAACTATTATTTAGCTTAAAATGTTCATAATCCTATTGTCAATGATGGAAAAGGTTTTAAATACGAATTGTTGGCTTTTCTCCTAATGCGTCTTAACTGCACAAATAGGTGTCAAGTTTTCTTGGTGAGCTGAATTTGTAAAATATTGGAAAAAACTCCGAAAGTAATTGTTTATTTCAACACAACTTCAGCGCAAAGTGTGTTGAAGAAAGTAATCACAGTAGTATTTAGATAGACGTCATATTATTCTACTGTTTTGCGCTAAAAATACTAAAATACCATTCGGTTCGATAGAGTTTGAATTTTTAATTACATACTAAATGAAGATTATATGCAAAATGTTCTTTCTGGCAATGTCTAGGTTTGAGGATAGTGACTTATCAGCTGTAAACGATGTGAGTCTTTCTAAAAGTGGCGATCTAATGGCATCGGCTCACGCAGATTCTACAGTCCGAATATGGGTACCGATCGTCACCGGTCGAGTAATGCAAATTAAGGCACACACTGGCCAAGTCTTTTCAACTTGTTTTAATCCCGTTAACCAATCCTACTTCGCTACCGCCGGTGCAGACAAGACTGTAAAAATTTGGTCCGTAAATTGCGTGAAGACTAAAGGCAGTGATATCAAAATGAAATCTTATGATTTTGAGTCTTCGTACAGCGAACACACAAACTGGGTCAGATCTGTACGTTACCACGAAGATGGATTTCTTCTTTGTTCAGCATCCGACGACAAAACTATTCGACTGCACGACACCCGAATACCTAAAGTTGTTGAAACATTGCATTGTCCGTTTGGAACTCCTACCCACGCAGACTTCAACCCCTGCAGTTCTGTATTCATCGGAGCATCGTTAGACGACAGCGGGTTTCTTATGTTTGATACTCGGAAGATGGACGTGATCCAAGTTTACAAAAGACTGACCTCAGACCATAGTTCAAATAATGCCTTTGCATTCCATCCTTGTGGGGACTTTGCTGTATGCACTTTTCAAAATGCGAGCATCAAAATCCTAGACCTTGTAGAAGGACGCCCTATATTTACATTGTATGGAGCCAAGAAACCACTTAAGGCTGTAGATTTCAACCCAAGAGGATCTTTATTTGCCACAGGGGGAGAGGATAAACAACTTTTAGTTTGGGAACCAACACTTTTACCGTATGATGAAAATAACACTCCAGAATCGGATTCAATGCCACTGCCACCCCCTGTTGAGACAAGTGAATTAATGTCCACTCCAACTGGGGCATCGTCTTCGTCCATCACGTCATATCACACTGATAGTGTTAGTGAAACGTAGATATTATGAACAAGTAATACTCTTCCGGTTAAAATAATGCCCTATTTCTCTTTAAATTTCCAAAGTTACCGTCGGCTGAGTGTAAATATTTCTATTTTCCTAATGGAAAATTATTTAAAAAGTATGTACATATAATACTTTTAAGGAAGACATTTGTGAATTTTATTTAATGGTACTTAAATAAACAGTAGTATGTTTTGTACTTTTCCCAGTAATATAAAGCTGCAAGCAGCTGTTATATTTATAATATTATTTACTCTTATTTACTGATGCTTGTTGTGGCCGTAGCTATTTTGCAACAAAATATTAAAAGCCGTCTTGCCACTTGATGACTTGATGGCTCCAATTTCGTCTCGTTTAGCAAATTCCTATTATATAATCACTACATCTTTGTAAAATAATATTATGTCGTCTTTTTACATTGATCAAAATTTTTACCAATATTAATTAATATAACTAATCAAGATTTGGCAACCCAATGTTGAACACCTTTTAACGAGTTATTTATAACAAACTAAAGTTGTATGAGTGGATCTTTTAAAACTTTTTACTTTTGTAATTATTTATCACCAAAATCAGGAAATAAATAGTATAAGAAATTATGCTTTTAAAGACGAAGTTTATATATACATTGTACTTTTTTATGTTGTTTTATTAATATGTATGAATCTTATCGCACAATTGGATTGTAAGCCCTTTAACCATTGTTTAACTATGTGTGTGTAAGTACATACTATTGTACTTTAAGTTTATAAGTATAAGTACTCATTCGGTAGATGTATCGTCAAGTCACAGGTCATAGAATAGGTACATAATTTATGGAATTATATATTACTCCTATATGATAATAATATTAACATCTAACAAGTATTTCGAGTTAGTCTAATCTCATGAAATGGGACGACTTTTATGTAGTTAGATAAGTAAGCACATAATGTACTACATACCTGTCGTTGCCTAAAAATTAGTTTTTAGTTATCTGCAACTGTAGGATCTCTTTGCATTTTTCCAGCCTCAAAAATTTTATAATTGCCCCTTCTGGTTCTTCAATCAAAGTATCAATGTCCGGTACATATTTTCGCAATTTATTGCTGACATTGCTTAGAACTTTGCCTCCTTCTTGTGTTAAAAGGAGATTGGACGTTAAATTGAATCCTGCTAAAATTGCTTCTGCATCGTTCCCAAAGTAAATCTTCCTAAATGGATACAAAATAGATTTTTCTCCATTTTTGGCCACTGCTTTTGAAAATTCTGAAAAAGAGACATGTTTCCATGGAGGTATTTCCAAAATCTTAGCAATAGTGTTCCTCAATGATTCAGCATCTGTACGGCGCGGATTCAGCAAATTATAAATTCCTACTGGAACTTTGTCGTTGAAAAATAAGTCGATACTTATCTTAGCACAGGCATTAACAGTTAGTGCTGGATATCCCGAAGGGTATTCTGGTTTCATCCCAGTTTCAATCAAAGCCAAAAGCACACAGTAATAATGATTTTCCCTCGTATCGACAGAGTCCGACTCACCATCGTCAATTATTAACGGGAATCTGATGACGAAGCAAGGGATTCCTCTTCGAATTGCTTGGCTCATTAGTTTGTCGCAAATAAATTTGCATACGGCGTAGCCCATTGTGATTCCATCTCCGTAATTATCCTCTTCGATTAGCTCCTCACACAAAACGTTTTCAAAATCGTTTATTCTGTTGCAGCCAAGAATGGACGAAGCATAGTAAATTCTCTTTGCTTTTCCAGTTGTAGCGAATTCCATGATTTTTAATGTCCCAAGAACATTCACCGAACGCAAATCGTTGTTTCTACCTTCATGTTTACCGTACATTTCCAGGTGATTGCTTTTCACAGCAGAATGGACCACGGCATCAATTTCCAAACAGAGATTTTCATATTCTGAAATTCCAATTCCAAATTTTTCCAAAGATAAATCTCCAGAAATTAGCTTTACTCTTTCATGGATATCAGTGAAAGAGCCAAAACCTCCAAGTATATCTTCAGCAAGTTTGGTCGATGTTTTTCTAACAAGGCAGTAGATTTTCAATTTTGGTCTTTTCACTAAATTCTTTAGTAAATAAGGTCCCAAATTTCCAGTTACTCCAGTCAATAAAATAACTTTGCATTCTGATGGATTTGCCGTTTTCCCAAAGATTTTAATGTGATCTGGCAAGACCGAGTCTTCCTTAATTAAATTGGTGAGAATCGAGTTCATTTCGGAAAATAGTCTAATTACTTCGTGAAAAGCTTGCTTTATAACCAGATCCGATTTTATAAATGTACCTACGTCACATTCTGCTGAAAAAGTTACATGAGAGAATTCTTTTCGTAGCCTAACCTACTTACTTGTTATGTTGAAATGATAACTATTTATGTACCTATACATACATTATATCTACAATGTTGGGGTCACAAGGGAACTGGATAAGATTTTTCTAACATCAATATTGACAACTTGCATTAAGTAAGAGTACCTATAGTATACTCGTATTTATACATCAGTTACTACTCTAATTATGTTTCTCATACTCTTAATTTTACATTTCTCATCATTTCAGGAAATTTATCTTCATTACCAACTACATGAGTTCTTCATTAGTTTTTTTTGCTCCTGGCCATCTAATTTTGCAGTGGATGCGTGACTGGGTTGTAGACCCCACGAAATTTGTACTCGTATCAATAACTATGTATCAATATCAATATTCAAACTCGATTCGAATAATTTATTGTTAGTAAATACGGGAACTGATTTTAAAAACATCGACAAGTTCATCTCAGCAAAGTCAGCAGATTTTATGAATAAACTGTTACACTTTTTCATTTCAATCAAGTCTTGGAAGAAATCGGACGTGCGCTTATTTCATATGAAACACAGATATTAATAGACTGCTGGTTAGATTATTTAAATTAAAAATGTTCTTACATAACAGTAGTGATAACATGTTATCTAGATGTTTTATCAATCATTTAACATCGTTTTATCCTGGAAGGTAATGATAAAATGATAATACAAATATCACATCCATATACATAACATAAGTCCAAGATGTATCTGTATTTTGCAGCATTCGTGATAGCCCATGGTTGATAGTTATAACTTCTACTGTAAGTATATATCTAACTTGAGGAACGACATTGTTTAATTAAAGAATTTTTAATCGTATAGCATGGGAAATATTTCTTTTGTGAATTCTTTCCTGCATGTAAACGTTTTTTATATATTTTATATTACATTACATTTGTAAATATCATTGTTAGAAAAATATCATATATCTTCTTTTGTACACAATAGTATCTGTAGAACATAATGTATTATGTTTCGATACGATTTTTTTAAAATTAACCTATATAATGGCGAATTAATTTTTGAGCCATATGATGTGTTGCAATAAAAACTTTAGCAGTAAAGCTTTCTTATTAAGCAATACACGCAACGGAATAAATGATTCAATGTTTTATTTAGGTAACAAGGATTAGCTAGGGTTAATTATGTATTTAACATGTCGTGCCATTAATCTATTATGTTTACTATATATTAGTATAACTTTCTGTTTATAGATAACAAATGTATTTTAATGACTATCCTGTACACTTATAGAACAATGGTTTGATTATATTATACGGTACCTTCATAATTACAATTAGTAATAAACTTGAATAATTTTGAAATTTCTGTACATCATTTTATTGTTTTCCCCACCCATCCATTTTATCAAAATAATATATACATAATATATTCCAATTTCAGAGGTAGATAAGATGTAGATAATCCTTTATAGTACCTACTACGTAAAAGTGGAATTATCAGAAACTATAATGTACACCTGAATGAGTTCTGAGCGATTTTAACGACGCGTAGATTTTACACCTTGTTATAATCATATAATCTGATATACGCTGTGCTGCACGCTAAACAAATGTAGATTTAGTAGGCATAAATATTTTAGGGAGTGTTGTTGTCTTTCATGGCTACGCTATAGACCATCACTAAACACTCTAAACTGTGTGGCCCTGCAGAGTTTCAAGTAAGTTGATTCAGCGCTTGTAGCTGGACCCCGGATGTAAATATAAATATATTTGGCAAAGAATACTACGGGAAACCACGTTATGTATTTATATAAATGACTAACTACAGATAAGCAAAACACTGGTGTCTACTGTTTACCTATTAAATAAATCATGGCAAATACGAATGTAAATAACTACTCGGTGCAAAACAAAAGGAATGTCACATTGCCCGACATGGTACAGTACATTTTCAGTCGAGTCTCACAGTGCCCCAAATAGTACAACACATTTTTAGACGGATCTCACATTACCACACATGGTACAATATATTTTTAGTCGAATCGCATATTGCCCCATATATAGCACAATGCATTTTTAGTTAAATCTTATCCGTACTGGTTTCAACTGTTAGACACCCTTACAACTTACAGTAGGCAGGCCGAGTCGTTACCAAAGAATCAGTTGGAAGGCAGAGCGATAGTGAAAGAGACAGATTTAGGAGAAGCGGCGGTTTAGTGCACTTTGTCAGAATTTAATCTACTTAATTCCCCAAGGATACTTCCGTACAATCTGAGACAACTTATGTTTCGCGTCTCAGAACTCACAGAGCCGAAGCACCCCAATGTACCTGGGATCGAACTCACAACCACTGAGATTAAGATGGTAACACTTAACCAGTAGGCCAAAGCACCAGGAGCAAAGCTATTTATATGAAAACAGAATTGAAAAAAGTTGACCCCTTCAAAATTTATTGTCCGAAAACGAACACCGGAGGGACATCGGACAAAGCCGCCGACAACGGCACTCCCATTTTATCGATACCGATAAATTAATAGTGCAGCATTTCCGGTGCCTGTTCAATAACTACATAATGTACATAGCACAACATTCTATGCATGAATTGATATTATAAAGGACGTTAGAAGAGTCGTTAATATCATTCAATTCAGCGCAATGGTATAATATATAATATAATAGTAATCAGGAAAATAAACTTTAACATTGGCACAGCATTATCTAATTATTAAAGAAAACTTATAAAACTATTGATGTCATAATGCTGTTGAGAGCATTATTTGCCGTGCTGACGGTAGAATATCTAGCTAACATTATGTTCGTGACCTCCGTTCGGAATTTGTATCATTTTCGTAACTGCGATTTCAACGTTGTATTTTGTGAATATTCAAAATATACTCAACGATTTCTGGTGGACAATCAGAACGGTCAACCATGGACGGTGGCCAGTCCGTATTACAACAAAACTGCATTCATCAGATACAATGATTTTAAACCAACGGACTTGTCAAATACATTTTGCAGCATAAATGTTCTACTTGAGCCTAATTTTGTAAGTAATGTTTTGCTCATATTTTTCGGACAGGAGATGAATCGCCAAACATCTTATTTTCTCATTGTGTGTCAAAAATGGAAAACTTACTGTCTACAACCATACAAAGAGGAAAGACATCCCATGCGTCGTCTGCCTGTATCTCCTGTTATATTCCTATTAATTAATCGGGATAAGAGTGTTTCAATTCGCACTAAGCAAATTTATAGCGCCGAGTATCTTACTGAAAGGATTGCTCCAGATATTTCTGAAAATCAATGGAAGGCTATCTGGGATTCTTTCAATAGCGATCTACAGGGTCAACATATTAACATATTTAATACTGATTCTGCATTAAGATTCCGATGGATGCCAGCCTGCATTGCATCTTCTTACACTTTGGCAAAAATACACTACAAATGCCCGCCATCATTCAGAACCGTTGAAACGATGTCAAAAATGCTCAATTTCAGCGCATATTACGGTAGCTCTACCTGGTTGAATTTAGTGAATAGCGAACCGATTTCTGAAATACATACACCGAGGTATCTCTTGGATTTAAGTTTGAATGTTCTAGATTACTCATTTTCTGAAGGTGTTCAAGAACAAGTGGCATTGTATTGCGAAGAGGAAGAACAGACATTAGATCCTAGGCTCTCCGTTCTTATCCAGCGAACATTTGATCTATTTGGCTGGATGGCAATATTCTCCGCTTTCCCGCTGTCTTTCTTTGTTCTATATTGGAACAACAATACAAGTAGCAACAATAACAATCTATTTCAAAAACTATACACAGCAATTCTAAAATCCGTTGCCATTCTTTTGGTGCAAGATGTAGCTGTAAATAAAAAAAGTATTCTTTGTGCAGCTGTTATCTTTGGGGCTTTCGTGATTACCACTTTGTATGAGACATACGTTACCAGTGAAGTAGTAGCCCCTAGAGACACGAAAGAATTTATTGATTTTAAAGAATTAGTTGACAACGGCTATAAACTAATCGTTCACAAACGAGACTCCGACCGCTTGGAAACAGACAGGTCTTTTATTTTTAGAAAATATAACATTTTAAATAAAATGAATGAGAGTATTCATGTTTTTGATTGGGATAATGACTCATCGGCCATGAGATACATGAACATGAAGTATATTGCTGAGTCTCCCGCTGATGCACTTGTGCTGGATTTAGTGTCACACACGAAAAGAAAATTTATGGCCATGATTCCAAAATTATTGACGACGACTTTTTTATTTCGGCTCCGTATGAAAACAAAGGCAAAATGCAGAATAGCCAAAGAAAATATTTATGAATTTAATTCAATATGGATAATAAGGTACGGATTTAGGCAGAAATTTATCAAAGGGTTACAGTCACTGAAGGAGGAGGGGTTATTTCAAACTTGGGAAGATTATGAGGATTACCAGAGAGATTTTAAATTTAGAAGGTCTGAATCAGAGTTTGTGCATCATGAAGCCGAACCAAAAAGTATAAATCTGCAAATGAAAATCCTTCAAATTTTTATCTTTTGCCGATATTCTTTTATTATTACATTCGTTATTTTCCTACTTGAAGTTTTATATTACAAATTGCCAATATATTGGAAGGTCAAAAAACATATATTCTTTGGTCATTGTCAAAAAGTAAGGCTTTGGGTGTCAACTTGCTCCAAATGCTGATAAATGTATTATTTTTACCTAAACAGCCACCTAAAAAGATTTATTGTTCCTAAAGAATTGTCAAAATCCGTTTTCAGGATAAACATTAATTCGCACAAAGCTATTACCTATTTATATATATTATATTGGTGACTATTATCCTACTGAAAGTATATTGCTCCCGAGTGGACGTCAATGTAAAACTATTTGGGATTCTTTAATAAACCTACATAGTCAGATAAGTATATACTGTATTCTACTGTCCATTTACATAAGAATTGCAATAAGCACACTTACCATTTATGAGTCCTCCCAAGCTTTGTAAGATAATATGTATTAGTAAGTTTAGATGTTCGTTTGTCTTAAATAAATGTATTATCTCCATTAAATCCTTTAACTATTGTAGTAGGTAATGAAAACTTCGATTGATAATTACAATTATGTAGATTTATGTATGTATATTATGCATATTATGTACGCTACCTATTTATCTGCCATGTGTATCTACATTTTACCATTTATAAATATCTCTTACATTTTTATTACTGATATTGATATCAAAAAAAGTAATTGTGCTAGCCAAACATATTAGAGGTTGCAATACATTATAAGTTTGTAGTATATTTATTTATATAACTTAATGTTGTTATAGGCATTTCAAACTACAAGAAATAAAATGTTATCATTAATGATAAACCAAGAAGACGTAGTAGTATGGGGAAGAATAATGACAAACAACCTTATTAATTACCTAATTAATTATTAATAATGTTGTAGAAATAGGATTGCGACTTTCAAAACTGAACATAACAATATTCATATCCATAACAAGCACCCCCACAAAAAATATTTTAATATTCGCAAGTGCATTTGCATGGACGGCGTGGTTCTTGTTGCTGAGAAGAATAGCCACCAGACTGTTGCTGTTGAGAAAATCCTCCTCCCGATTGAGATTGTGACCCGGATCCTGGATAAGCTCCCTTGATTGCATAGTTGTTAGATGGTTGAGAGTTTCCGGAGTAAGAACCTTGATTTTGCCCTTGAGAGTTCCCATTGTATTGCTGTTGTTGTTGTTGTGGTGGGGGATTTTTACTTGGCTCGTCCGTGTCATTAGGCCCTGTGCCCCTGTAGACATTTCCTCCCAAATCCTTATTCTCGCAATTTTTAGGGAATGAAGCTCCGTTGGCTACATTTCCCCCAAGAGCATTGTCACACCCTGTAATGTAGAGTCCGTGATTGGCAACGTTCCCCGTAACATTGTACATATTTCCTTTCAGGTCAAATCTTCCATTGCAAACATTTCCATCCAAAGTACCGCAGCAAGTATTTTCCTTGACCACAAGGGACGGGGCTTGAATGTTGATGGAATTGTACCGCAAAACAGCTCCGTTCCCTTCAATAATCATTCCGCCTCCGGCTTCAGAAATTACGCAACTTTTAATTGTGTTATCATCTCCTTTGATTATTATCCCACGGCCGATGGCTTGAAGAACAATGGACTCCAAAGAATTATCTTTTCCTTCAACAAGAATCCCTATTTTTGGTCCGGTGATCTTCAAACTCTTGATTACCCAGTGACTCCCCTTTATTGTCAGACCTGCTGCTCCCTCAGCCATTATTGTTGAGTTGACATCCCCTGTAATTGTGATTGGGACATCGGGATCCGAGTCTTGGTTAATTGTGAAACTACCCATGTAGACTTTGGGAAGGAGTTGAATTGTGTCTCCAGGAGTAGCACGATCAAGTGCACTTTGGAAGTCCGCCTCAGAAGCAGGTTTAATGATTTCGGAGTTTGCCACTCCAAGGCACAACGCAAACACAATGAAAATTTTCATATTGATATTAAATCTGAAATAAAAACAATTATTCAATGAAAAATACGTTAATTATTACAACGAAACATTATTTAAGGTTGGCTTGATTAATATAAAATACTATCACGTTTTGACAATGCAGATTCAGCATATCAGATGTTTTTAATTACAAAATTAGACTATACAGCATTGTAATGCAACATTATTTATAAATTGCCTAATTGTGTGTAATCGAAAATTAATTAATACCGCAAATATAATATGAAAAAATATGAAATTCTGCAAACTAGGGCTAATTAACAATTTTAACACAAATCTACAGATTACAGTATTTTGGCTTATATATCTTACAGGTTTCAAGTTATTTCTCCAGTTTAAAGATATTTGCTCAACCCAACCTTAGCGACAAATAATAATATAAATAATTTGTTTACTAAATCTTACCAGAAATTATTATCACTTCAGCTACGATTCTCGGTGACGTCTTGGAGATGATGTCCACACGAATACTAAATCGCAGACAAGGTAATGCAACGCATTTATCCTCTAATTACCTCACATCCAGCATATATAATGGACAGAGGAAATATAAAAATAAAGTCGCAAAAACATAGGCACCCATCCTAAAACACTGCTTCTCCATTAGCACTACCATCTAATTTATAATTCTTCAAGGAAGACAGCAAATTCTTCTTGCTGCGTTTTTTATAACCAATTACTTGTATGTCTTTTGTATTTATCTGTAGATGCTTGCATAGGATCTCCTTCCTTAGGGCTTACAGCACACATACTAATTTCGCAATTAATAGGTGAGCAAATTACCTACTATTTAATTATATGCTTATAGAGAATGCTTACCTGGCAAACCATGTTACTCATAATGACATCGTGATAATTGTGAGTGAGTAATTATGGAATGTACCTAATGTAGTACAATATACGTATTGGAAGGCATTCTTTACTTGGATTGGAAGCACGAAAAAGTCTACTACATTGCTGGTCCAGGAAAGCGGATGGATTGCATAGTAAATACCTAATTTACTTTTTATTGGTATTCGTCCATCTCATCTCGTTTAAATCAAGGACTCATATGTCACGGATGTTTTGAGCAAATTGCTCATTTTTATTTAAAGCAGACCAGAGGAATGTAAAATAATGTAAAGGAATCGTTCAATTCTTTGGCCAATGTGTTTATTGTATTTGTATATCAACACAAATCTTTTGAGGAAAACCAAGATCAGGATAATATGTGTTTATCTTTTACTGTTTATCTAAATGTGTACTTATTAAGAAGCTTACCTTAATTCTTATGTGAATGATGTGTCTTTCCTGATGCAGCATAACTCAAAAACAGTTGGAGATATCAACTTCAAATTTTTAGGGTAGCCTACTGAGGTTACTCCGATGACCTCATTGAAAAATGGGGTAAATCGGCATAAACCCCTCAGGGTTATGACCCCAACAGAAACCCAAGATTTTAAAATTACAACATAAATACGGCAAATAAGGTATCGATGGAAAGCTGTGGATAGCAATACAACTATGAATCTCAATTTATCTAGACCTGGGGCACATTGAGAGTTCATGAAAATTCAATCACCACGACCAACATAATCACCACAATGATAACCATGATTAACATAGTGCAATTATCTTTTTGATAATACAAGCTCCATTTCTACAACGTTTACCACCGTTTATTTAAAATGCACAGTACTCCGAAAGTCGTTTCCAACAAAAGTATTTTATATTGATTAGGCTGTTCAAATGATTACCCCATTTATCCAGACCATAGTAGTAAAGAAAGTTTAGCAATACTATATACATGCATAATATATATAGTTTACGGTTGAATCACTTTTGAGCTAAGTCAATAAATAAACTAATTATACAATTCTGACAAAAAAATGGGCAGACGGAAAACGCAATTTGCAAATTAATTTTGCAAAAATATTTTATTTCATTATCTACAACGACTACTTATTACTAGTATAGAGACTACTTTATCTATATATTCGGTTTTAATGAGGAGTACAATATTAACTGATACTAAATAATATTACCTAATCTAAATGTTTAATTATAGTAATAAAAGATGACATACAATGGCCCATATTTGTTAAAGTAACGAATTTAACCCGTACTTAGGCAAGCTAACTGCCAATCATAGTAGCGCAACTGTGCGATTTTTATCACACACCATCTTATA